>CAJDSM010004831.1:1234-13282 GCA_903981925.1 Ostrea lurida
ATTTTTGTTATATTTTGTCAGCATGAATTCTGTACTTTTGTTAAAACAAGTACACACAGCTATAACACTGAACTGAATCGTTGTTTATGATGCAGTTTATACAAGATCACACAGCGTATGAACACTGAAATGAATCGTTTTGTTTATGATCATTTCTACTATGACCACCAGCTATACACACTGAACTGATATCGATTGTTTTATTGTGAATTAATTATAACTGACACACAGCGATAACACTGAACTGATATCAGTCTGTTTTATGATCATTATATACCTGACTACACAGCTATAACACTGAACTGAATCATTTTTATGGCATTTTATACAGAGTGTCCTCCGGAGGTGAACTTGTTGGCCATTGTGCTGGGGTGATTGGGGGATCGTGTTCTTTGGGGTTCCTGCTCCTGCTGATCTGGAAAATGTTTACCACCATTAGCGACAAGAAGAAGCTGGCCAGGTTGAAAAAGGAGGCTCAGAACGCTAAATGGGATACGGTAAGAAAACAGGGGGAAGGATCTGCTCATGTGTGCGTTTTATGTTTTGTAGAATACCAAACTCTCAAAAAAGTTATTTGGTAATTCCATGTACCAAACTTCATTTTTCGGTCAGTGTATGTGTGTGGTTAAGGACCGGACATCGTATATTGCCGCCCCTCATGTTTATTTTTAAACAGAAATATGATTATTCTAAAGATTAACCCGAATTTTTTACAACGTATACACCAATGCATGTGATCCGAACTCTGCCCAAGTTTCACTGAAAGCTACACGTACTCAGATTATATTGTGCTTTTGAAATCAGCAGTCCACGAGACTCAGCGATGACGGATATTGCAAAGCTTCATTATTAGCGAGAGGTCGGCTTCTCTTTTTGTCTACCACGACTCGAGTTCTCTCTAACTGGACGCCCAGCCCATACAACTGTTAAAATTGTTGCGGGACAAATCTTCTCTCTCTCATCTCCTCTCTCTCGTCTCTCCTCTCTCTCTCTCTCTCTCTCTTCCTCTCTCTCTCTCTCTCTCTCTCTCTGAGCAAATACTATTAATAAGTCATTCGAAGCCTGTCTGTCGTTTCTGCTCTGAGCACAATTTACTATGTAATAATGATTCGAAGCTGTCTGTCTGCCTCTCTCTGAGCAAATACTTATGTAATAAATGCATTCGAAGCCTGTCTCGTCTTCTAATTGTAATCCAGCACGCTTTATGAAGCCAGTGTTGGTTGTCGCTGAACTTAAATGAACCACACCCTTATCCGGCCTTTGGCTTTCCGTGCATGCTGCACCAGATTCACGGGTCTGGCAAATATCCAGTTGGTTGCATATTGCGTATCTTGCAAGCATTGCTTGTGCGTTTGAACAGTCCTTGAACAGATGTCTACATATTAAATCTGATTTCAAATATTGGCTTATTTCATTTATTTGAAGAGTTTAAAAAACCAAGCAGAATTAATTTTTGAATTGTAGAAGCCAGATGCCTTGCAAGTATTTACGTGGAATATTTGAATACCGCTATAGTGGTATCTTTCAAATACCGAAATACTCATACAACCCTAATCTCCGAGTCACATAACATGTGACTTTTTTTTGGTCCCCAAAACTGTTCTTTTCTGCTGTCTCTCTTGGTGGTAACGATGTCTGAGTCATTTGCCTGCATGTGCCAGCCCAGATCCACATTTTACACGGTCTAAGCAGCAAACAACTTAATCTTCACTTCTTAGGTTTGCGATTCTTGCTGCTATATAATGCAGACGAAACTGGCACTTATTATCAGCTATCTGCAGCATCTGCTGGACTTGTGCGTTCAACAGAAACAGTTTCTGGGGATACAATGTGAATCTGAGTGTTCAGGGGGGTACATGAGGGATATGGGGGCGTGAGGGTTTGACACGGGATCTTTAATAAAACGTCTCGCAAGTTATTGTTTAATATGGGCAGTTTCATAAAACCAAGTATATCATTGATTTTTGGCATATTTTTTTTCATCTGCCAACCCCCCCAACATATGCAGTGTACCAAAATTGTCTGTCATGCATGTTTTACATTTGAAACGCATGGTCTTTATATACTCACACTTGAAACACAAGTTTTTCAGTTATCTCAGTTATTTTTGTTATTTTGTCATCATGATTTGTACTTTTGTTAAACATCATACACACAGCTATAACACTGAACTGAATCATTGTTTTATGATCATTTATACAGAGTGTCCTCCGGAGGTGAACGTGTTGGCCATTGTGCTGGGGGTGATTGCGGGGATCGTGTTCTTTGGGGTCCTGCTCCTGCTGATCTGGAAATTGTTTACCACCATTAGCGACAAAAGAGAGCTGGCCAGGTTTGAAAAGGAGGCTCAGAACGCTAAATGGGATACGGTAAGAACAGGGGGAAGGGATCTTGCTCATGTGTGCGTTTTATGTTTTGTAGAATACCAAACTCTCATAAAAGTTATTTGGTACATCCATGTACCAAACTTAAGTTATTTGGTCATGTATGTGTTACCAAAGTTATAGTTACATAATATTGTAGTTGACAATATTTAATGGAGTTATTAGAATTGATTTGATATAGAGAATAATCTGTTTCAAAATACTTGGAGAGGATGTTTGTAACAAAATGTCCAGAACACTCGTGAACTTCACTCCAGAAAATAATAAGAATTTTAAATATTACAGTTGAACTTCGATATCTTGAACACTGATATATTGAATACCATGGTTATGTCGAACTGAGGTCCAAACCACCTATTTTATTATTATTTTTACCCTAAAGCTTGATATTTCANCCTATTTTCTTAGTATTTTTACCCTTGGTATTTCAAATTCATGTATACCTCGAACTTTTTTCTTGGTCCTATCAAGTTCGATATAACGATGTTCGACTGTATTTAAATGTGCACATTGTATGAACTTGAATGATTGATAAATGCATGCTATTTTCTGTTTTTCTTCAAACAGGGAGAGAATCCAATCTATAAAAAAGCCACTTCAACATACCAAAATCCTGTATATGGAAAAAAGTGATGTGTAGGGTCCACTGTTTACAACACATACCAAAGATATTGATTGCATTACCATAATATATGTGTATATTATGTATTCTAGGGAGAGAATCCGATATACAAACAAGCTACATCAACGTTTGTCAATCCCACCTACCGACAGTGAAAAGTCGTCACGACAACGGGGAATCAAGATTCCACAGACGCACGGCTGGTGTATAACATGCAGTGTAAAAGAAAAACTTACTAATTTCGTTGCATGGGGTTGATGGGATATTCCTAGCAGAAATTTAGAAAGGGGGGGGGGGGTTATGCCATTGGAGGGTGAGATGGAGGGGTTATGTACTAATATTTGCATGGTCAGAAGTGACAAAGAATATTTGTTATACTTAACTTGAATCTGATCTTTGATTCTATAATGTAAGCATGATTTCTCTAACTAACTCTGTTTTCTTGTTAAACAATCTGTGGAAAGAAAGAAAAAAAGTGGGGGGGGGGGAAGATTTAGAAAAAAAAGAATTGTGCATGGTAGACTGCAATGTGTACATCCTTGGCGGAGGTCTTGATTTCCTTTGTTATGAGACTGACATTTCGGGTTGTTGGATGAGATGTAGTGTTTGAGATGTTGCATGGATTACTCTCTTTGTTTGGCATGTAGTGGAAAGTTTAGATTCTCTACTGCGTTAGAGAAAAAATGCAAAAGATTGTGACTGCGTGTGGGGTACACGAAAATGGTTATTTTTTTCTTGACATTTTTTTCTTGTGTTGTGCCATTGAGGAGAGATTTTAGAAAGAGAGAGAACTGTGAATGTAAATTTTCCATTCTGTAATTATGTCACTGCCATATTGTTCACTCTTACATGATGAATAAAAAGTAAATCCCTCCGCTGCAGAGTAGAATATCACTCGGCACACTGATGCGTAATGTCCCCTCAGTAAATCTCACGAGTGTTTGTGTACTATGCTCAATGGATCAATCACAAGCATAATGGCTGTACCCATGGTTGTAATATGACTGTCTTTTTGGTGTGGAAAATTATGGATCTTCACAAAAATGTTTGGCAACATTTAAAATGTTCTTCCCAGCTTGTCATGAAATATATACTCCAATCTTAGTGTATGTCGATAATATTTTTTTTTCTCTCTCTATACACCTAGACAGATTATATTGTCCAGACATTTTTGGGAGGCATATTTTTTGCAAGCTATATGGTCATTTGAGTTCATTGGTAAATTGTTTAGTAATATTAATTTGATAAATTTTATACCTAAATTAGAATGTTGTGTCGTGAAGTTTTTAGAATATAAGAATTTAGCTTGAATAGAAAAAAAAAAAATATTTTATAGGGAATTTTATTACTTCAACCTTAGCAGAAGATCAAGATAGCTCTTCTGATCAAAATATGTCGACTTATTCTCAAGAACCTAAGAGCCAGTTTCAACTAAACTCGACAGAGATGGAGAGATTAAAGTTTTGTGGCAAAAGAAGAATCACGTAGTCAAGCATCCGGTACAGTAGTGATAATGTTTGTTCAGGCTGCGAATCTTGTTCAAGATTGGGGTTTGAACATTTTTGCTAGAAAGAAATCTTCTGTACAGTATTCTATTGATTCATTAGTGTACATACCATTGTAACAAGAGTAAGTTCAAAAATTAGGTTTAAAGTCTTACTTTTATAAAATCACAATTGCTCGGTGAGTGGTGTGACCCATTAGCCTCGTAAGTTTTTCATACTAAAAGAATGTTGTTTATTTAATACATATATACATGTTATTATATATATGTGTTGTGTACATTATATACAAGAATTGCTATATGTCTAAATTATATAATAAGCGATTGACTTGATCTGAAGAAGTGAAATAGATTTATGCAATATATGTGCCTTCAGTTGAAACCGAGAGTTCTGTGATTCAGGAACTGAACCATGATGGCAATTTAATACGAATTTTTTTTAATTCTTATTTGATTACCCAATGTTATGATTTGCATACAGAGTAGAATTGTACTTTTGTTATGTAAAACCGAATACTGCAGTGTGATATTTGTTGTGTTTGTCAGATTAATAATTTGGATACCATGTATTTTAAGAAGTAAGGTATTGGAGTCACTGAGTGGCTGGGTTGAATGTCTGTTTAGTTTTGGGGGTGTTTTTTGTTTTTTAGATTTTATTTTGGAATCATGTTCAGTGCTAAATTATTTCCTTTTCTACTTCAAAGTGATCAAGCCTACGATGTCTCGAATTTTTAAGATTGTACAAATTTAAGAAAGCCATTTCATCTTTAGAACAATATTTGTGATATTTTTTTTCTTCTTTCTCAGTTGCACATAAATGATGTAAACATTGTAAATGAAATGTAGATGAAAAAGCTTATAATGTCTTTGAAACCTGGATTTTTAAGAGAAGTGAAATTATAGAGAACCAGTAATAAGAATTGACCGTTTTGATGACCAGTGTCCCTTTTCACAAAACAGTGTTTTGACTAAGAAGAAACTTTAGATACACTAACATTTCTTCCTTTTTTAAAAATGTCTCATGTAGATTTTTTTGAATTGAGACATGTCCATGGTTGCAAACTTGCATGTTACTTTACATGGTCTTATGATGTGTATTTGATTGAAAAATGGAGATCTAAACATTTTAATTTTAGTCATGAAGACATTTTGTGAAAAGAGCCATTTATTCTGAATGGTGCTGTATATTTTTTACATATATATCTAAAGTATAGAAAATCTGTATATTAAGTAAAATATTTACCTTGTAAGCTTTTCCTCCTTCTTACAAAATGCATATAACTATATATGTACTTTTTTTTTTTTTTTCTCAAAGCTTCTTGCATTTATTATCTATTAGTAGATTTATATTAACACAATATGTATATATTAGATACATATGTATGCTGGCTTGAGTAAATCTAATTTATTTTCTGAATTCATCCTTAATTCTTAGTTATGATCACAGGGTTTTGACACTATCTGGGAAAACTTGTGTATATAGTATAAAATAAGATTACTTGTATTGTGTATATACAAGTTTGCTCTGATTGTGTCAAAACTCTGTGATTACAATACATAGCACTCTGTGATTACTATGTATTGATAAATACATTTCTTTGAAATATATAGTGTGTAAGTATATATGATATAGACATTTATTAAGAGAATTGTTCCGCGAGTGTGTAAGTATATATGATAGAGACACTTATTTAGAGAATTGTTCCGCGAGTGGACGCTTTTTATGTACCGTTTTTTGTGTTTTTGTTTGTCATTATCATGGTTGTGTATTATTGTAAAAATAATTTTTTATATGAAGGAGTGGCAGATACATTTTTATGATAGATGAAAAAGGAACATCATTTATTCGATGTATGCAGGAAACTAGATAAATCTGAACTACTCCAGTGACTTTTTTTTTCACCCAAATTTTGATGTTTCTTTAATTTTCAGCACAGAAGCAGTATCTTTGAACTATGGATTAGACTCTTGCATTGACTTCAATCATTCATGGTTTTTTTTTTTTTAAACTTCAATATGTTCCTGAGCTTCCATTCTTGTGTATTGTGTACTTTTTTTTTATGAAAATAAATATTATGAATATTTTATATTTAAAGTCATTCATCTGTTATTTCATTTTTTGCATAGAAAATTGAGTTGCCTTTCCTTGACCACGCAGGAAAATCATGTACTGTAAAACGAGAATATTTAGCGCACTATTTATTATAGCGCCTTTAGCACAGACGTATGATTGCGCTAAATTAAGTTGTGCGCTAAAAGGTTTTCATTGACATTACAAAATTGACCAGATGGTACTGTTGCGCTAAAATAAGAATGCGCCAAAAGCTTTTCATTGCTGATTGCGCTAAAATATGTTTGCGCCAAATATTCTTGTTTTACAGTACCTAATAGATTTACTATTTCCGCCATCAGTGTAAATGGAAGTGTTACATTTAGTCTCTTTGGATGAACTTTTCGAGTTCAAATCTTGCAAGGATTATTTTTGCTCGGCGATTACTTTGTATTAAAACTGCATTTCTAGGCCACCTGAGTCAGATGATCTGTGTCCATTGTGCAGAAACATTTGAATATTATCAACTTTTATACCCCACTCAGGAGAGGGGGTGAACTGTTTTACCCGTCTGTCCAAAACGTTTATTTTAGTTGCTTTTTTCTCAGCAATTTCATATCACAGCAATTTGGTATATATACTCATCTAGGCGTCCCAATCCGCGGTTTTCGCTTGTCGACTTCCTGATAACTGAATTTAGAGTGAGGGTATCCTTGGTGAGCAGTAGCTCACAGATTCCTGTTAGGGCCGTCCGAAACAGTTTTCGTGCAATACATGTAACTCAAAAGGGCTTGCCCCAATTAATATGAAACTGTAGGGAAGTGCAAATATTCATTGAGGTCAGCTCCCTTTCGATTTTGGAAAATTTCTGATTTTACATTTCAGAAATATGGAACTTTTTCCCATGAAAAGTGGTGTTTTTCACTTTGCACTATAACTGAAAAACGATTTCACTAATCAGATTGAAACTTTCAGGAAGTGTGTATCTTCATAAAGGCAAGCTCCCTTTCGATTTTTAAAATGTTTTTTCCATTTCGGATTTTTTTTTTTAAAAAGGGGGAGGGGTAACTCAAAAATGTTGGCAGAAACTTGTATGAAAGTTTTGGAGAGTGTCTGAATTCTTGTCCCCTCGCAACTATAGTTGTGGAGAGGATATAGCATCACTACTGTGAGTCCATGCGACTGTGTGTGTATATGGAACTCTGTGAACAATTTAAGATAGAAACAATTGTGTGAAATAGATAGAAGCGAGGGTATTCATCAGAGGATCATCAGACCTTCCAAAAATATTGCCAATGAAGAGAGGATAAACTTATTGATTTTCAAGATCAAAGGTCTAGGTCACTATATAGTACTGCCCAAAAATCTTGTGAACAAGGTACAAGACACAACATCCATCTGTTGCCCATGGAGAGAGTATGAAACTTATTGATTTTTAAGGTCAGTGATCAAAGGTCAAGGTCACTATTGACTACTCCTAAAAATAATCTTGCGAACGTTATAGAAGCAAGGTCAATCATCAGAGGATCACTAAACCTTCCACAAATATTGTCAAGGGTCAAAGATCAGAGTCAATATTGATTATATTGCCTAAAATATTTTGTGAATTAGATAGAAGTTAAGATATTTAATGGCTCAACCAGCGGGGCCCTCGGTGATGTCACTTTTTTTCTACCGTAGTTTCATGTGAAACATCTTGAGCGCTAAAAACCGGTCTCAGTTGGTAGAGCTCTCGCCTCGTGATACCATACGTTCGAGCCCCTGCTCGGCACTCGGCGCGTCAAACCTAAGACGTGGAAATAGGTAGTGATTGCTCCTTGGCCAAGAGCTCAGCATTTATAAGTGAGAATCACGGTCTTCGGATATACCTTAAAAACGAGAGTCCTTGTGGCATGCAAAGAAACCCTCACTGCTAAAAGCCATGATGACTAAGCATTTGTCTAAATTTGCAGCCCTCACCGGCAATGGGTACGTCTCCAATTATGAGTGAAATTCTCGACGGGACGAAAAAACAACAAATAATCAATCTTTGAGGTAAACATATAACGGATTGTGATATAGGAGTTTAAATATTTTGCTTCATGTTTTCCCTTGCAATTGAATCCTGGTTACATGTACTATAGTTTTTCCTTCGCCACGGTATATATGTAGAGGAAGGATGTCCTTGAGCTACCTTGGTTGAGAAAAAAGCAAGTGATATATCACAGTTATAATTGGCGATGTAACATTAATTTCACACAATATTTCCCACACAATCCAAACACTTATGAACAGTTGTAGACTATCAAATATTAAAAACAGCCTATGCGAAACAACGGTGATAATGACATCCTCATAGAACAGCTATTATCATTAGCGCAAACCTATACAAGTGTCAGATTCTAGCATTAGCCATAGATTTAATGACCACAGAGCTACGGTGTATATATTTATCAAAATGTCAATAGTTAAGTAGCATACAAACGTAAAGCATAAGCAAATGGATGTAGAACTACCTTGCCAAACAATGTGATTGGTGTCGTATAGCTGCAATAATGTACCCCCCCCCCTTTTTTTTTTAAATTTCCTTCTCTCCCAAAATCGTCAGAACGGGGCCCTCGGTGAAAAAATTGGGGAGGGCTACATTATTGCAGCTTGTGTCTTGTAACAATGTATAAATCAATTATGTTTAAAAAGAGTTATTCTTGAACATACATGTATAATATATACAACTGCCTGCATGATCTAACAATATAGGTGAATGAAATAAAAAAAAAATATGGTTGCTGGAAATTTAATGAATAACAAAAACAACAAGAGGCCCATGGGCCACACCAATCGCTTCAACCTGAAAGCACTGCAGGTCAGTGTTAGCCGCAACTTTAATCCCGTATTGACCTTCCCAACCCTCGAAAGGGGGGGGATTTTTAGTTTCTTTTTTTAAACGCTTTTAAAAAGCTTAAAATTACTCCATATCAGGAAGCTTTCAGGTGGTTCAAGTGAAGAAAGGATTTAAAAAATTTCCCTATTATTTGCATTGTGATAATATTGATCCGCTCTATATTGTGGCCCCACATTACTTACCTGATGGTCATATTAAACAAACTTTATCTCGCACTTATCAGAAGCTTTTCTGGCCCACTGGTTCTTGAGAGAAGTTTATGTATACGTTATCATATGAACTGTTGAGCCTCTCCATTAGGGACCCCATGTACCCCGATGGGTCATGATTTTGAACAAACTGAATCTCATCCTATACAATCAGGAACCTTTCATTATAAATTCCAGCTTTTTGCGTCCTAGTGATCTTGAGAGAAAGATTTTTAAAAGACTTTCACCTAATAATCATATGTAAAACTTTAGACTCCCTATTGAGGCCCCCATCTCGTAATCCCCGGGGGGTCATTGATTGGAACAACTGAATCCCAGCGCTATATCCAGTAAGTTACTTTAATATCATTTGCAATTTTTCTCAAAGCTTCTCCATAAAGATCGTCCCTAGTAAAGACTTTTACCCTATCATGTAATCACGGCCCCATCCTACCCCGGGCGTTTGATTATTGGATACAACAGAGAATCATCCATTATATCATTGACAGAACTCTTTCATATAAATTTCAGACTTACTGGCCCAAGTAGGTTTTCTGTGAGTAAGAATATTTTAAAAAGATTTTCCTATATAACTATATGTAAGTAATCTTTATTTCCCCTATATTGTGGCCCATTGTACCCCGGGTTAAGGTACTAGCAAAACGACAACAAATATATATTTTAAGATATTTGACTCATAGCAACAACTTTTTCTACTAAACGGAACACCACAACCCATTTGATAATGATCTATGTTATATCATATCTAACCTCTCCACACACTTACAAATTCATGTGATTGTTATTCGAATAATCTTCTATGAGACTTTTATGCTCACAGAGTGTTCAATTACGATGAAGTTCAGACCACGAATAAAGTACATGTCTTTACTTATAGCGTCGTTTTGCAAGTTAAAAGTATGTCACACTTATTGACTATATAGTCTATAAGGCTCAATCTAAATACGACGTGGGACTAAGTCTACGTTCTTTTGCGAAGTAAGTTTTGATGATTTTATATTGTTATGCACAATATAAGTTGTTAAATCAACTTGATAGATTTTTTCATTTACGTGTACGTGTTCAAGGTTTGGCAGAGATAATAGAAAGTATGATTGCATTGAAGTTTACCTGTACTTTAAATTAATAGACAGCGCTATACAAAAGGTACAGACAAGCAAGTTGTAAAAAATGTATGCCCCATAGGAACCTCCATAAATGTTGAATTGTTTCACCAACACAATAAAAACTAAAGTCAAAAATGATAAATCAAATAACAATAGTGTCGAAAGTCCTTTACATACAGGTCCGTTAGATATGATACGAGCAATGTAACGAATAAACACAATCTGAAATCAGCTTCATTACAAATTATTATATAGGCTGAATACGTTCGCCATACACACTATTTCTTTTTAAGTCAATTTCGAGTTACAAAAAAATAAAATAAATCAGTTTTGTCCATTTTAACACTTCAACGTTTGAGTGATACAATAATTCATATATATAGAGGAGTCTTTGAATGAGTGCTTGTGGCATATTGAAATATTGATTTACTCGATTTTATATTGTCCGAGCCTGGCGAGGAAATATTTGAAATCCGTATTAACGAATTATTGCCACAGAAGCACGAGTTAAAGATTTCTATAGTTTTTCACACCAACGATCAATTAAAGCATATTTATTGTTTACTTTCATATTTCACCAACCCAATTTTTCGCTGTTATTGTTTACGGTCTTCAATTCTGATTGTGACTCGTTCTGCATTACATTCACGTTTGAACGAAGCTGGATAAATTTTAGGATTTAACCACTATTTTCACTTTCATAAAGACACAAAAATGCTTCACGTGTGGAAGTAACTCTCTGTTTGACAAAAACAAGTTTCTTGTGCTCGTTTGCTCAGAATGTTTATCAGTGTTTCGAAGGTAGGCATCGGTAAGTTGCAGTTTCTCATTCGATTTCGAGCCCCGTGTTAGACCTACCTAATTTTGCGATTCTTATGAACCTCAGTTCATCAGAGGATACATATCGTTGTTCCGAGACCCGTGTATGAATCATTGCCACAAACAGTACAGTTTTTGTGATGAAATCTCAATTGTAACTCGACCACTGACATTCTACATTTTTTGGACACAGTTAGAAAAAATTTTAGATTAATAAAATTCTTTTTTAAAAAATGATAATGTTTAGCTCAAAAGCTTGCTTTATTATACAGAAGTTATCTCTTGAAACACCATTTTCATATTTTAGGATTATTTCAGTTATTTTGTTATTTACTTTTGTAACTAATATGATAATTTATATAATAAGTCAGCCTTTTGCTCCCTGTGTTTGTTCTTCCCGTTTGTTGAAATATAAGAATTTGATATACATGAAACTCAATAAAATACGAACAACACCTTCTGTTTTCATTTAA
>CAJDSM010004835.1:0-23656 GCA_903981925.1 Ostrea lurida
TGTAGTGTAGTATTAGTTTGGTTTTGGAGGATTACGCGTGAGATAATTAAATCCTCTTCCGAACCATAGCTCTATGTTTTTTCCCCTCCCTGACATCAGCTACAATTAACAGATTGACTACAGTACATACTCGGTCAGTGGAGAACTATAGTACCCGGATTTGCATGAGTAAAATATTTGTTAAAAGGGTGTCGTTGAATTTGTGTTAGTACATATCCTGTTACGACTGTACAATAAGTATCAAGTTTCATAAACGTCAATGGAGAAAATATAATTGAATAGAATTCCAATTCATTGAAAAAAAAATCCCGATTAACAATAAAGAAGCCCACTCGTTTTAATTCTAAATGTCATTGTCGAAATTTTATGGTTTACAGATGTTTTTGTCAACGAGATGTTTTGTCATCTAAAAGCGTTTGCCGCCACTTCCGCTTGGTTCCGGAAAAATAAGTACGCGCCATTTTGCACTATCGATTTAACAATAACAAAATGTACTTTTCATACTATGTCTAATCTATGAAAAGATAAAATGATTAAAAAAAGATAGCACTTAAAAGTGCAGGAACGCTGAATGTCGCCAATGTGGTGACTTTGATTAATTAAAAAAAGATTTGACAAGCGGTTAAAATGCGTTAAAAAATAATAACAAAGGTTTGGAAAACGATTTGGATATATTTATTGATTTTTATAAGACATTCATAAACATAATAGTTGAGCCTAACATAGACGACGGCTTACGTTGTTTTCGATCCAACTCTTTTTTTTTTTTTTTTTGGTTTATCAACTGTCATTTTCGCGCATGCTGAAAAAAAAATAGTGTGTGTATGTTTATTTGTATGTAAACATTGGATATACAAAATAACGTTTGACACAATGTTACTTCGCCCTTTTTTGTATACATTGTACGATCACACTATGTAAAAAAAAAAAATAAATATAACAATAATAATGATAAAATGAAAAAAAAAAAAAAAGGACCAGTGTTGTATACTGCATAGAGAAATGAAATTCTCAAGAAGGTTCATTTCATGTGTGCATAACATGATTAGTTTAAACTTATTTCATTGTGTTCAAATATAGACATTGCACAGTATAAGCATAGAATATTCGAAATCAAGTTCTACAACTTTTGTTCGTCCGTCTCCCTACATTAATTACAAACTTTCATTAATGCCTATGGTAAGGACTTAAATAACACAAATGAGAAAATAATAATAACAATAATAAAAAGAAAAGGAAAAGAAAACAAACAAACAAACACTGAAAACAACAGAGAAATATTATACAGTATTCAGACATGCATTTAGATGAATTAATGTTTGGACAATAGATACCAGTATCCGTGGTGCGTTTAGTTAATTGCCTTAAGTTTGAGTTGTAGGACAAATCAAATACCGCAAGATAAAGTACAAGATAGATTATTCATTATTTTTTATGAAAACGTTTGCTGTTGAACTGCTTTGTATATTTTTTTGTTAATATCCAGACTTAATTTTTGTCCCCATATAACAAAAGATAAAGTTTAAACTAATAATAATAAAATAATAAAAAAAATAAAAAATAAATAAAACGCGAATAACAATAATGAAATGGATGCATGGATTAATTGAGCTTAGCTTAGCTTGTAATTAGCGCAATTAATAGCTGATTAAAATAATAAAAGAAAGGGAATTGTACATTTTTTATGATACATGAGTGTTCAGAAGTTGAAATAGTTTAACCCTATAACTCTATACAAAATTTCCCAGTCCCTGGTCTGTTTTTGGACTTAATTGTGAAATCATCGGAGTCACGTACATTCCATATAAGGTAAATTGTATTAATTCACTTATAAGAAATAAATATACTTTTCATTTTCATCATTGTTGTAAAGCATGTGTCACGTGGCACAATGTAGTCCTGAACGCACCATTAACACATGGACCCTCAATGGGCTTTCCATCACCGGATTAGTGTCGAATAATACTAGTGCTGTGTGTAACTTGATTTTCTCTGCATTTGTGAGGACCGGTGATGTTTTAATTACTTGTTAATGTTGCGGGGGGTATGATATTTTATGTTGATACAGCCAGAAGGACTAGGGATGTGGAGTTATTGGTAAATACTTGCATCCGGGAACGATTGACACTTGGTATCAATTTACATCACGCCATGCCGTCATTCAAGGCCTAAATGTGGACATAATGACGGTAAAGTTTCTGTAGAATAGAGGCTACGCAACTGATAAAGAAGGGCGAGGGGCGTTCCACTATTTCCGCTTGAGAAAAGAAAATGTACATTTAAAGACCGACTTTTCCCCTCGAAAAAGTAAATAGTGACTTTTAATATTAACACCTGTATATTGTAATGTTAAATTTGAATGAGAAAATTCATATATAAATGTCAATCCGTATTTCACATCCTTTTTTGTGAGTTAACGCTTCATCATCAACTGTCGCTTCAAATATACCATAAATGTATTTTCAAATGCTTGGCTAATAGTTTGTTTTAATTTAAATTACATTTGGCAATTCATATTTAAATTTATCATTTAATTTTATTTTCACGTGATCACCTAGCGCCGATTCTCATCGGTTAAGGAGGTTGGAGGGTCATCAATTTTTTTTTTTCTAAAATTTATAAAAACTAGCATGGCTACTTGGCATAATATATAACATGGTTTTAGCATCAAGACAATAACAACATTAGCCATATTTTTATGATTTACGAGGGTCATTTCAAAAATACGTAGAAAATGCCCTTCTTTTTCGAATTATTTGTAAGAAAATTCAAAGTCAAACAGCATTAATTATCTTATGTTAAAAACATTTATTCTAGAATGTATGGTCTTTTCATCGCATTTAATTAGACTAAGTTTTTAGATGAAAAGAAACTGTAACAACATTTGGAAATGATTAGTTTATTTAAAGGATGGTCACATTCCTTCCTACATATCTTTGTCATGGACATATGTGTTAATATACTTTGCCGAGTAGTCTGTCCCCGCTCTTTGGCGTTTGTCTCTGAAATATGAGAAAATTAAATTAGTGTCCTTCAAATCAATAAAGCCAACATCTTTAGTATATATACCTGTAATTTTTAAGAAAACTTAATTTCCTCATATGTCATTTACCTGTATCTCCGCTATAAGTAATTCCCCACAGTAAATTGTGTTGTTTTTAATTTCAATTACAATAATAGCTTCTTTTCGCACATTACATCGACAAGATTAAAACAATGACTAAACAGGAGACGCTAGCTTGAATTTCTCCTGGACGTCAAGTAATAAAGTCACGAATTTACAATTTCGTCTCCTGTCCTGATTTCAGGTAAAGTTTTACTTATTTACTTTTTAGTATCAATTTTCCACTGTACGCTCTTTTATTTATGTTTTTCTGTTTTACAATTTATTGCATAGGAACGTATTATTTCTTAACTTGAGAAATTTTTAGATATTCTTACAAATCATTTTTTACTTGTTTATTTATAGTTGTCTTTGTAAAGCGGCAGAATTACAATTTCTATAGATAACGCTTTCATGTTTATCGGTTTCATTGTCATAACTAAAATTCCGTACGTGCAATGTTTGTAAGTTACACGTCCAATATGCGCTTTTTGTAAATGTAGATAGCCATTTTCTGTATTGTAATTTTTGTCTGTGTTCACGCTTTGTCCTCATCTTGACAATATGTAACTATTATATCACTTAGTATTTGTGACTTTAACTAGAATTATAGTAGATTAGTTTTATTATATCTGCTGGTGCTTACCCCTCCCCCTTTCTTAGTAACCGGAAGTCCTTCTTATTACATGAGTTCTGACGTTTGTCCGAATAGCAACCTTTCATAACAAGCGAATTTTCTACCAATGTGGTTAATTTCCCCGTTTATGTTAAAATTCCCACCGCTCGTATCAAGAGTATTCATTTATTATAATCACTGCCTGCCTGTAATGTAGTAATCTTAACATTGTTTAAAGTGTCTTGCACACATGCTTTTGTTACAGTGTCTTTTTAATACTGTTTGAATTTGTAATCTTATGGTGGCATATTTCTGCCACCACTTGTCAGATAATTTATGTCGACTTGTCAGATATTTATGTCGACTTGTCAGATCTTCTTTTGTCGACTTGTCAGAATTCACTGGTTCAAGAATTCATGATGAAACGTGTTATGCCCAGTTTGTGCCATTCATTTGACAACATATTTTTCCTGACAAGTCAACATAATCATCTGACAAGTCGACATCATTATCTGACAAGTCGACATCATGCATAATATGTCGACAGTCAGATAATTATGTTACTTGTCATAATAACAAGATACCGAGTTCTAAGTCATGGTGATTATTTTCTGACAAGTGACTTAAAGATTTGACAAATGACATAAACATCTGACAAGTCGACATAAACATCTGACAAGTCGACATAATTATCTGACAAGTGGTGCAGAAATATGCCACCATAGTAATCAAACTGTAACTATTGTTTTAATGGTGTCCACGCACATGAATTATTTGTGCCACCGCATGTTTCAACCTTTACAGAGACAATTTTTGGTTTATTTCTGTGATTATAAATGTTTGTCTTGTACGGGCAATTTTCTCCTGGACGTCAAGTAATAAAGTAACGAATTTACAATTCCATCTCCTGTCCTGATTTCAGATTCCACATTACGATTCACAACAAAAATCTTCGTGATACTAGCATATATTCGAAGATAACAACATTTTCCGTAAAATAGCATAAATGTTTTTACACCGTGCATAAAAAAGTTATTTCAGGGGCTAAAAGGGCTCCAAAAGTAACATAGTCCTTGCATATTTCCTCGTGATGATAATGAATTCAACTGGATACATAAAATTAAAATTGAATGAATGGACATAATTTAAGGGATAGTATAATACTCCCAAACGGTCACTAAACTTCTGTCTTAACGTTCTTCTACTAACTGTCACAAGCTTTGAGCAGAGCTGCAAAATATGTCTTGCAGACCTGCAAGCAGACAAATTAGAACTTGCTCTATTTCAGTCTGCCAAAGCAGGACGTAACTAACCAATCAGCTTTACTTAAAATGATAAATCAAAATATGGGGTGATACACACTAAAAACAAAGAAAATGGCGGTAGGAACTAAACTAACTTCTGAACAACAAAAATTGCTTCATGATGCGATGAACCAAACCTTTGGAATTCTTCTTTAGGCTCCTATTCAAAATAAAAAAGGATTAAAGGCAAAAAGACCAGAGATAAGTGAGGGTCTGAAATTAATGGTACGTTACATGGAATTTAGTTGCTTAGGATTGATACAGAGATCATACAATTGATTTGTATAAGTATAAAAGGTAAGGCAAAAATCATATGGAAGCAGAACGTGTAAACCACAGGTTTGCTTCGCAGAGTAAAGAGCAGACCTAAAAAACTGTAAACTGCATGGACTTTGCATCTTAAATCATGTATTTGAGAACAAATATTGAGTACTAGTACATCTAATATCTTTATGACTTCCACTACACTGGCATACATCAACATACAACATAAATGTAACAAACAAGCAGTACAAGTATCTTAAGTATCTCAAGTATCTTACCGGTAAGCACAATTAAGACATTTTAGTGTAAATTAATAACAGTAACTAGTAATTAAGAACTCCAAGATGTTTTCTTAAAGACAAGATAACGAACAGTGATCAATCTCGAAAGCTCTAATAAGAATACAAAACAAGGGCTAATCAAACACGACCACCTGAACACACCAGAGGTGGGATCAGGTGCCTAGGAGGAGTAAGCATCCCCTGTCGACCGGTCACACCCACTGTGAGCCCATTAAAATCATGCTCTGAATCTTCTCTGCTGGTACTTTATCAATGTTTTAAGATCAAATTAAAAACCATTCACCCAGATTTCACAGCCATATAAGAATAGGTACATGTACTATCGTTGAATGGTAAAGCTTCATTTGATTTTCAACTGATGGTTATGTTTACTTCAAATGGTAAACTATGCCACGGATCTGAACAATTATCTGAAAGAGCAAGAAATGCATTATTCTCCTTGAAGTCATTGTTGCTATTCTATAATCAGTTGAAAATCAAATGAAGCTTTATTTGTTAACTATAATATATATACTTAAAGGTTGGTTATCATATAGTGAAATTCAGGCAGAGTGTAAATATTATTACGATCTGAAATTATCATAATATTGGATTTTTCCAAATTCGCCTCCTAGTTCAATCTAGCTATCACAGTATTTTTTAAAAGATTATTTATACTATTTCATAGGCCCTCTGGGGTTTTTAATTGATAGAAGGACCAAGCCATCTGCATAAAATAGGTGACCGATAAGGCATATTGTTTAATAGAAGAAGGCTATTTCTAGTATTTTTTATATGGATTCATCAAAATCATCCACAAAAATATCAAATAAAATAGGTGAAAGATGATCTCCTTGTTTTACCCCACGGATAGCAGAAAAGGGGTTATTTATAGAAGGATATAACTTACAAGCATATATAGTATTTGAATACATATTGTCTATTCTTTTATAAAATTTACCTCCTTGTCCTTTACTGTATAATTTATGTAGTAGCAGAGATCTCTCAACAGTGTCAAAGGCTTTATCAAAATTAATAAAACATGTATATAATTTATCTTTATTGTACAAGTGTTGTGCGAAGACCTTTCCTGAAGCCAAATTGATACTTACTGAGTAGATTAGTGGCCTCTAGGTAAATATCAAGTCTACTTTGGAGAAGTTTGGTAAATATTTTTCCTAAGCAACTAGTTACACTTAATGCTCTATAGTTTTATATAATGATATTCCAAGAATCCTGGCATTTTTCCAATTTCCGGACCTTTATTGATTGATTGATTGGTTAATTATTTATTTGTTTTTCGTCCCTTCGAGAATATTTCACAGCTTATATCGAGACGCCACCATTGCCGGCGAAGAGCTAAGCATAGTTCTAAATGAGACGTCACCATTGCCGGTAAAGGACTGCAAATTTTAGAAATATGCTTAGCACCCATGACTTTTAGCAGTGAGGGTTCTTTTGCGTGCCACACTTATTGCGACACAGCTAGGAACTCCATTTTTAAGGTCCTATCCGAAAGACCCCCGATTCTCACTTCTAAATGCTGAGCTCTTGGCGAAGGAGCAACCACTACCTATTTTAACGTCTTAGGTTTAAGTTGGAAGTAGAATATGTATACACTTGCATATTATATATTTATCAATTAGACCGAAGAGTCTTGTCCAAATGTCCATTATTTTCAATTATTGTTTTGACAGCATTTGAATTCTTTTTTAAAGATAAGACTACACAAGAAATCGGAAGGGCCTCTTTTTGAATAGTTCACTTTGCCTTTGCTAAAAAACATAAGAAATTTTTATTTTTAAAAATATGTTGGGTAACATGATTACTTTTATTTTCATATCTTCATAGTACACAGGGGCTGGATCCAAGGAAGTTCTGGTATAGGGGGGGCGTAAATTTTTTGTTTCACGAGCAGGGGACCTGGCGGGCTTATGGCGTGCCCAGTGGGTCCAGGAAGGCCTAGGTGGGGTGTCCAGCGGGGCGAAAGCCCCGAAGCTCCGAATTTTAGTGATTTTAGCAAGTAAATTTAACCTATAATTAGCCCTCAAGGTGAAGTTACACCCTCTCCAGCCGTAACCAGGAATTTCCATTGGGTGTGGAGTGGGGAGAGGAATGCACAAGAACTAAAGGTATAGAATTTAAAGGCTCTGCTCAGTCCACAGCGGGTCCAGGAATTACCAGGTTATGGGGTCAGGGGCGCGAGCCCCCGGGAAGCTAAAAATTTTAGCCATTTTTTTTTTTTTTTCTTTTGCGTTTTTCTGGGGAGGTGTTTTAGCCCTTAGAGGATTCAGAATGGCCTCTGCTTAGGAGTCCAGGGAGCGAAGCCCCCCAGAAGCCGAGAGGTTTTAGCATCTCAGTTTAAATGGGAGGGTGCCACGGACCCAGATTTGGCACCCCATGGTTACAGCCTTTCTTTCTTTTACAAGCTAAATAACAGCAGGTAAAATTTTAATTGACCCGAGATATATTGCACCACTTAAATGTGTATATACTATCCCGAGATACCCTAATCTTTGAAAATTTTGGGCGCGTGCGCCTCCACAACGCCCCTCTAAATCCGCCAGTGTATCCGTGCGCGCTGCGGTCTCTCTCTCTCTCTCTTTATCCCATCCATTCACTATCGTTTCTCTCTCTCTCTCTCTTTTTTTTTTTTTTTTTTTTTTTTTTTTTTTTTAGGGGAGGCGGACCGCCCGGTACGCCTTTTACCTTGAATCCCGGCACCTGTACATTATAAGTGAACTTGCAAGCTTTGCACGAAAACTCGAAGTTTCTTTCAAAAAATATCAATAAAAACATCTTCCCATAGACTTTGAAACAATGTAAGTTCTAAGGTCATTAGCTAGATGAAATAAATCAAGAGCAGTATCAAAAATTTTTGACAACTATATCTATTCCTATGTGTGAACCCATGATTTAACAAAAACCCACCACATATTTACTAATTATAATTCCTTAGTCTGATGATTAATATTGCACTGAAGCAAGTTAGTTGCTGTTATGTTATGACACGGTTTGATTCTATAGAGTAATCGGTGATAGCTTGGGGTGTTTTTTTTTTCTTGAATGATTCGATTATCAAAATCAATTGAAGTCCTTTGGAAAGTAACGAACAACAGAGCACAAATTTTAGAAATCTCAAGTCGAGGAGGTAATTCTAGAATAAAATAATGAAAAAAAAAAAAAAAAAAAATCTCCAGTCAAAGAAGGATAAATATCTTTGGCTTAGCGCAAAACTCATTAACCTGTTGATTTTGACAAAAACACGTGTGCACACAGTTTAACAATGGAAGTTGAAATTTTGAGAGTTCCTGTTATTACCTGTGAAATTTTGCGCATGATTTCGTCTTTATAATTTCCATCTTGTTCGGAGCAGGATCCCCTCTTGAAATATGGAGGGTAACAAAAGTTAACAAAACCAAAACATACCATACATTAAATGCCATATGTATGTATACAGGGCAACGTTTCAGTAGCAACCGTCGATGGATTGGAAAAAATACTTATTTAATATATTGATGTTCAAGCATTGGGTGACAAAGTAGAAGTACATTGGCCGTGGTTGATACCTGCACCTCGGGCAGAGTAAGCTTAGGGCAGACGAGTGTGACCTTAAAATGGTCAGCAAAACCCGGGGCCCGGGATTTGCGAAACTCAACACAGGTTTTTTCTAATTACTAATAAAATATTGATTCATTTCTTTCAACAAAAACTTACAGAATATAACTTATCCATCAATAAAATACTCTTCGCCTGATTTTTTCTATCGCCACATTATGTATTTCAGTAACATAATGATCGTTTATCATTTGTCATGTTGCCTTAAATGAGTAGCAAACCCCGGTCCACACGCTGATTTGCGGTGTTTTAAGCTCAATATACATGGACAATAACAGGGAAGTTTCGTGTTTAATGGTGTTACATCCAACTTAGGAGTTACGAAAATATCACCACACCATTGCGCAAATTAGATTTCGATTAAATAAATATATTACCAAACAATTAGTTAGTACCGGACGCCCAAACACCGGATACGTGCAGCCGGGCACGGACGCGTAAAATTCCGGAAATATTCAGACCTGTGTTTACAAACGTTAAAACATGCTTAATCAATCGATAAATAGTAGGATTAGTAAAAATGTTTTACTCACCACTTTGCAGACAAAGTCTTATCTCGTAGCATCATTCATTTTCCCTGTAAATTAGCCAATCCAACACACCGGTTAATATTTCGAAATTTGACAGTTTCTTCACCGGCTGCACGCGCCCAGGTTTTGGTCCTGTCCGAGGTATTCATACTTTTCGGTAATATATTTTATATCGAAATTTATTTTGCGCAATGTCGTCATATTTTCATACTTCTATGTTGATTAACACCCAATAAAACACGAAACTTCCTTTATCCCATGTTTAATTAGCTTTAAAACACTGAATCACTGGCACGGTTTCTACCCATTTTAGCAACACGGAAATGGACAAAACGGTAATATAGTCTCTGGCATGGGTAGAGAGCAGGGGGGGGGGGAGTGCCCCCCCCCCACTTTCAAAAGTGGTGGGGGGGGAGTATGTTTTGCCCCCCCCCCCCCCTCACTTTTGTTCAAGTAAGATTTTTTTTTCTGCATTAAAGTCACACAATTTAGAAAGTTGCTCCCCTCACTTCCCCTCACTTTTAGTGATTTATAAAAGGTTTCCCCCCCCCCTTTCAGTGTTCGAATTACCTTTTTGGAAGTTGAAACTTGTTCAGCTTCTCTTGCTATCACTTTTGAAGGCGTAAGTGATATTTGATATAGATTATAGAGACCACTTGTCTGAGCCAATTTACCACGCTCGAATAAAGCGTTTACTACGCTGTGAGTAAACAATCCACGGACAATTCTGAATTAATTTGAATTTATGTTATATATAGAAAGCAATTACAATAAAATGGATATGCGTTACTTTGATATTTCAATTAAGTTATGAACCACATATAAAGACACTGGAGAAAAAAACCCAAACTAGAAAGTAGTACATTTGGGTAATGACATGGTAAATTGGTACCACTAAGACCCGAATGTCTCAGGTTTTTAGTTAGACGAAAACTGTAGTTCATACTTTCGTATTAGAATTTCAAGAGATTATTGTATAATTCATAAATGATTACGTCATAAACATTATTTTGAAAAGTTTTATGCCATTCATTAACTCTGGAAGAAAACTTCGCTAGTGGAGACTTGCGGCTTTTGGTAGACGACACATTTACCGCTACCATTTTGGCAGACGTTCTGCATTGTGAATAGAAAAATTTGCAAGTTACAGTACTGAGTAGATTGATTTAGGCCTACATGTACTGACTCAACACGACGAAGGTAAGGTAATTTCTCGCATGACAAACGCAGGATTGGTAGGTCTACTTTTCGGCCTAGTATATTTCATTGATTGTTCTGATACATCGCGCTGAACACGAGGGCCTCGTCACAAACTTTTTGTCTTAAGAAAATTTGACACCGTCTATTCTATATTTACACAAGGGGAATCCGCGGTTCCCAAAAATCGCTACCTTCGCATTTTTGAGTCGTCTCGTTTAAACTATTTTACGAACGTTAATTTTTATAATCCAGGTACAATCAATCGGTAAAGGTCATATTTGTAAGAATACCTAATATTTGTTTGCATCGGCAACATATAAGAAGAAATAATGCATTTTCTATCGTTTTTGAAACCACAAGGAACTTTTCCTCGATCAAGCCAATCTGGAGCGCGTTCTCATTGTGTCAGTTCACTTACTCTTCAAGTTAACTCGTGTATAGTTTAGGCGGTGTACTTTAAAAAGAAGAGAAACATGTCGGAAAATTGACAAAGAAGAAACTTGGGTTCGTGGCAAGTACAAATTAAGATTTAAATATGCATCTAAGTAATTAAATACATAATACAACATGTTTTATATCCATGTTGACGATATTCCCGTGAAACATTACTGGCACACGACGTTACGGTTAAACGTGATCGAAATGGAATTGACCAATCAGAATGCGTATTCCATTTCGGGTATTTGAGGAAAGTTTCTGACGAGTCAAAATCCGAAAGAAAATGCATTATTTCTTCATTATATATTGCCGAGGCAAAACAGATATTAGGTTATTTTTTATAAACTATGATCTTTCCCCGATCGATTAAGACTTGAATTGCAAAATTTAACGTCCGAAGAGTTACAAAATGAAACCGACATGAAACTGTGACTGGTCGCGATTTTCTGGGAGTTTGGATTCCCCCCTTGTTAATTATAAGAATAGAGAGGGTCAATTCGTGACGAGCCCCTTGTGCGCTGAAGTTGCAATCTAATTTCGTGAAACGAAGGGGGACGAAGCAAGAAAGACCGAAAATGAATAGCATAACCGCTCGTTTCCACAGAAATTAGTTGCAATCATGCAAATCTTCATATCGGCCAAATGCATTGATATATTTGTCAGTTGTTTCATTTCTATGTAGTGTTAATGCATGCCGCGATCTAGAGGGGGGGGGGTCCGGACCCCCCCCCCCCTGGAATTTGCAAGCTTAATATCCCGATATTACTGGAAATGGAAAAAATTAGTTATTTTTCATATTTGTGTATACTTAGTTGGACCCCCCCCCCCCCCGGAAAAAATTTTCTGGATCCGCCCTGTAATGCAGCGTTGCATGACAATCTAATTTTTAGCAATCTTAGATTCACGAAGTAGACAAGGGTTGTAGATCTATGCAACAATTTACAATTTAAGATAATCAATTTCACAATGATTTTGTAGATCTTGTGAGTTCCAAATAAGATGATATAGTGGAGTACTGGAACACTGACAGGTAAATTAGTTCAAGATAATCTGCTGTGTAGAGTATTGTAGTTCACAAAATATTTTGAATTCTTGTATTCATGATGACCCTGCATACCTTAAGTTTAAACATGTCAAAAGATCTCTCCAATTTTTATATCTCAAATAACTTCTTCATACATGTAGTATAGTGTTCAGTTTTACTGATTATTGAAACCTCCAGAAACATTTCAGTCTTTGCCAAAACTTTTTGAACCCAATAACCAGTAGGGCTAGTAGATTCACAAGCACAGGAAAAAATCTATCCCAACTTGGCTCACGATTTTAATTTCTCAAAAGTGCTCATGGTGTAACTAAGTGTTCATTTTTACTATGACATCGGGTCATTCGTCGAAGAATTAAAATAGTCACTGACTGAAGAATTTTACAGACTTTGATCTCCATTGATTTCTAAAAACACTTACATGTCGTATTTCCTACTAACCCATTGGTTGATTGATTATATATTTCTTTTTTTACGTCCCACCAAGAATATTTCACTCATATGGAGACGTCGCCAATGCCGGTGAAGGGCTGCAAAATTTAGGCCTATGCTCGGCGCTCAGGGCCTTTGAGCAGGGAGGGATCTTTATCGTACCACACCTGCTATGACATGGGGCCTCGGTTGTCATCCGAATGACCGCCCCATTCATTCGCCTCTTACGACAAGCAAGGGGATGCTGGGGACCTATTCTAACCCGGAGCCCCACGGGTCACTAGCCCATTAGGCCAGTACATACTCGACATTTACTAGCCCCGCATGAAATCTAGTAGCCTCGGGCAAGTGAGGTTTAGGGAAGACTGTTGATATGGTACAGTAATATGATAATCAAATAACAAATATACTACTGTGTAGGTCTGTTACAGCAGCAATGGTAAAACTAAAATTAGGAGGGGGAGACTTGTGAATTTAGAATATTCATATACGGTACATGTTTGTTAAGCTCAGGTTCCAATCTCCTTGATATGACATATTAACCATGATGAGAATGAATAAATAAATATATGTGGTTCTGGTTATCTGACTGTCCCAAGATAATTATTAACACCCCCTGACCCTAAACTATTACATGTATTTTGGAATTTTTCATCTAGATACATACTTTGTCAAAACTTGCATCTGATGCATCAAAATTGGTACCGTATATTTGAAAATTAACATTAAAGTAAAGGGAACCAGTGAATTAATTTTTTTATATTGCTCAAAAACTTAATGAAACTGATTTACAATCTATGCTGTATGCTATCAATACATGTTATAACTGGATACATGTACATACTGTTTCCCAACTTGATACATACTGTTTTCCCCAAAAGTAGTATAACCAGCCTACTATGGCTGGCTTAATATCTGGACGCTGATTTGGGTGGGTCACATGGCGGGTCAAACGGACGAATGCGCAGTGGGGGTCAAAGCAGCTGGTTTATAGCAACGGCTGGGGTTTATAGCATGGCCTCGTGAGCCGGTGAGCCCGCCGGGATTAGGGGTCTTGTTTATAGGTCGCCTAGTGTATTGCCGCTGGCCTAGTGGTGCAGGTTTTAGCACAGAGCGCGAGCTCTTATTGTGACGTCATTCGGTTTTGGACTTGGAGGCATTATAGACGTTGCAGTACGTTTAAAAAATCGATACAATCCAAGGCATAAAATCTGACGTCAAAAATGTAGCACACTTAGGAATGTGTTATCGATCGCATAAAATATCCAGTGTATTCCTGTGTATTACTGTTGTACGAAATCTATTAAATCTACATGTATTAAATGTGTTAAATCTATTAAATCAGAATAATAAAGGATTTAAGTTTTTATGCGGAAGTTTACAGTGTAATGAGGTTTACAGGTATATATAAAGCGGGGCGCCAGTGCATTGGCAGTCACTTTCGACATCATGTCAGACAAGTTACCTAGTGACTTCCACGCAGTTATATTGAACAGCGATTGAAATTTTTGAATGATCAGCCTGAACAAGACAACGACAGCGTGAATTACAACTCCGCAGAGAGAATCAACGGCGACTACAGTATTTACAGCGGGGAGGGGGAAAAAAAGAACTCATTTCGGAATTATTACAAAATTCAACTGGAACGAGGGCCGTCAATCACGGAAATTAAAAGTCAAGGAAAATGTCTACAATTTTGCCATCAAGCCCATCCCGGAGAAAGAAAATACAGCCTTCATTCGTCGCCTCTTCCGGGATATGCTTAAAAATGTGAAACAAGAAATGCAGTGCAACCCCAATGATTATCTACGTTTGAATATTCGGCACCCGTCTCTGATTCTGATATTTGGTATGAATTACACAGTCAAAACAGCTGAACGAGGACAAAATTCTGAACAAAATAGAATCCGTGCAGCAATCTAAAGGAATTCCTAATCACAGACGGGGCGTGCAGTTTGATTTTTTCCATGTGAAATATCCACAAGGCAGCGGCGGGAGATCTAGAAAACATCTGCATGTGGATAAAGAGATTCAAGACTTCCAAGAGAGCGATCGTTCGCATTAACAACCCTAACGATTCATGTGTCTACCCCGGGCTATTGTGTGGTAGCGCGTCCTACACAGTCAGAAATCAAATGACCGGCATGGGAAACGAAATGGAAACGGATGAGGCTTGGGGATACACAGGCTCTCGACCAGAAACGAGAAGCGATACCTTGATGGAACAAGCGGGGTGTGGTATGAATCAACCGTGTGGGCCTCGTGAATGGGGGAATTACAGCAGGCGCTTGCCCCACAGTATCGGTTGAAATATTCAATTTAAAACGAATACATCTCGTTTGCCGATGGAACCTATTTACAAAGGACAGGGGGAGGGGACTTGTTTGAATATCCTGCTGGATAACGAGCATTACGATGCCATAGTCCTCTATGCCCGGAGTGACGGAAAATCAAATACTATTTGCGAATTATGCAGATGTTGGCTATAGGCGGATTGAAGATCACGGACCGTGTGTCCTCATCGCTGCTCGTTTTGTTTAGCCGACACCCCCTGCACCCCAGACGGGACTCAGACGAATTGCTCTCATTGTAAAGGATTTTTCAGAAATGCAGCTTGTTACCAGAACCATTTAAAACCTACAGCAGTAATACAACGACCACGGTGTGCAGTTTAATGGGGCGCTGTGACCAGTGTAAGAAATGGATGCCCAAGCAATTATTAAAAACACATGCTTGTGGAGGCCAAATACAATGCCGCATCTGTCAAAAAGTCGTCACCAATACCTCATCATGCTTTGTACAGACGAAACCCAACCTAAGAAGAAAAGGATTTGAAAATGTACATTTATTACGATTTTGAATGCAGTCAGAAAACGGAATTCACATCCCAATTTATGCGTGGCAGATCGTGTGTGTCAACATTGCGACAGTCTGGATATCGACAAGCCCTGTTCCTCATTGTCAAGGATCTCAACGGCGCTTCATATTTCAAGACCTGACACGTTAAAACAGTTTATGGAATGCTCTATAGACCGAGACCGACGAGCAAGCGATGTGGAACTCAAACACGATGAAGCCACCATCATTGCCACAAATTTTCAAAGGATACGATGGGCAGTTTATTTGAATTACCTTGGTTCACACGGCGTGTATCAACGTACCGTTATCCTGACACGGGCAGTAAAATCTTATTCATGCAAGTTTTGGGGTGAGATTCATCGATTCTCAACATTCTGCCTTTTGCCCTCGCCAAGATGCCCTCTGGCTTTCGGAATTAACGAATGAAAAAAAGGATGATTTCCCTCACTTTTTCAACACGACAGAGAACCAGCAGTACGTGGGTCCTTACCCCGCCGCTCATTTCTACAATCCTGATGATATGTCTGCCGCCAATCGTTGAAGCCTTCTATACTTGGTACCATCACACAGAGGGCAAAGTCATTGATTCCAGAAAGGAATTCTTACTTACTGCATCTCGACGTGGATATTTTACGGCCGCTGCTGTGCGCATTTCAAGTCAACCTTGTTGATCTGGTGGAATAGACCGCTTTTCAAAATTATCACACGTTTTTGCCAGCACGGCTAATTTAGCCTACCGACGAGGATTCCATGGCGAAAATAACCATTGCCATGCATTCCAAATATGGGATACCGGCCAGCACGGACGATATTCAGCCAAGCATGTCGATGGCTTGCGTGGTTGAACATCAGCATCACTGCAATACGAACATGCTAGAAAATGGGGGCGAAGTCACGTCTAGGACCCTATACAGTGGACGGGTATGAGAGGAATCCCGTTATCGGGTACGAATTCTATGGGTTGTTACTGCATGGCTGCCCCAACCTGTTACCCGAAATTTTCTTTTTTGTTGACTGACATGCATCCTCAATCGTGTCCAGCCATCTTACCTAAGACCCTCTATGTGGAAACCTTAAAACCACGAGCCAGCGCTTTAGAAGACCAGGGCTATACAGTCGTGAGCTATGGGAAACAGAAATTTGATGCGTCAGGACCAGACCCAATGTCGACTTACAGGAATTTTTACAAAGGTGTGGATATTCAGATCCTTTGAATCCCCGTGACGCTGTTGGTACGGAGGCCGTCAACAATGCTACCCCGCCTGTATTTGCGAGGAAGGGGATATTGCGATTACGTGGATGTTTGTTCCCTGTACCCTTACGTGTTGAAATAACAGCCCATTCCCGATTCAACATCCCAAAGGTTTCATCACCAGCACAATTCACGGATGTCAGAAGAGCTATTTCGGTCTCATTCGGTGTCCGTTCTTACCTCCCGAGAAGCTGTATCACCCCCGTACTAGCCTTACAAGACGGGAGGCAAATTACTCTTTCCCTTCTGCCGCACCTTGCGCGAACAGGCGCAACTTAGGACCGGACGAGCGGTGCCAGCACACCGAGTTTGAACGCAGTTTACTGGACCTGGGTGACCACCGAACTTCACACAAAGCTTTAGATCTGGGCTATCATCTTCGACCACATTTTACGAAAGTTTGGCATTTGAGAAAACCCAGTGAACACTTATTTTCGATCGTATTCAACACCTTTTTGAAATTAAACAAGAAGCTTCAGGATTCCCGATGATTTGTCAACACCCGAACAGCAGCAACATTACATTAGGAAATTCAGCAACGAGAAGGCATTGCCATGAACGCCCGCCGACATCCAGAAAAATCCGTTCGAGAACCATCGCCAAACCTTTCTAAATTGCCTGTGGGGGAAATTTGCTCAACGTTTACAACTACCGAAAATCCCAGTATCTCAGCCGAAGAAGAGAATTACAAAGAAACTTCACACGGAGACCACGGTTACACAGTCAGGGGAATCGAACTCTAGATAACACCCGAGCGCCCGAATGCGACATGTGTTAAATCAAATTACCAGGAGACAAAGAAGAATGTTTTAGGCAAGAGACTCCCTTTGAACGCTGCAGTGACTCGGCACTCTGTTTTTACCACGGCTCATGCTCGTTTACATTTCGTACGAGAGCGTTACAGCCTTTGCGAGAGCGTGTTCTTATACTTTGACACCGATGCAATCATCTATCACACGACGAAACCAGGTTTAATCGACTCATTATCAACACTAAGTTTGATTGGCGCATGGACCGATACAGACACGTTGTTCAGTGGGAGATTTCGTTAGGTCAACCCTACATACTTGTAACTGTCGGGCGTGCGCCCACAACATATCATGCTTACGAGAGCTGCACGCGAATGGAAAATCCTTGTCCGACGCTCTGGGTAATCTCGTAGATACAAAGGATAGTCTATCACTCCAAATCGGTACTCGCGAGGGCCTCTAGACTCGTCGTGTTACGTCCTGCAGGGACCTCACTATTAAAAACTAGTCTACCTGACAGACAGCGCGAAGAGAACAGAGACGAGTCCAGTCCTGCATCCTCACTTTATTCAACAACGCACCCGAACACAGAAACGTGAATGGACGACAAAACTACATGAACCTCCATATTTGCGAACTGTCCTTCGGATAAGAATACAGTATGGCTACTAGCGAATAAAACGTCAAGGTCCGCATGCATCGATGCGGGTATGCACACCGTGCACATTCACGAGTAGTTAACAAGCGACACCAAAGATAAAAGAACAACAACATTCATTGTGTCAGCTAGTCAAATCTAGAGCTGAAACCACGACTGATTCCTATGAACGTCCGCGATCACTACAAGCCTGGAATTGTACTAAGTGGATCTGCTCGTAGTACTGTCCTAGCATCAGCGTAGTAGACTCGTTAAGAACAGCCTCCCAAGAAAACGGATCTGTCTATTGCGCATCCGCTATCAGAAACATTAGCAGAAGCGTCGTCCACGACGTAACCTTCGCTACGGCAAGCGAGGGATGACGCTGGACTGACGCTACTGTTTTTTACTTGCAAGCCAGCCACGGCTAGCTGTGTCCACTGGTGACAAAGCTAACCGACAATCCTTGGAAATGAGCAACATGCTTCTCATGTGGGAAAACGTCCTCACTGTCCTTACTGATCCCGGTCTAATAAGAGGCAACAAACATGGGCATCCGACACGCCGAGAATTCGCACCCTTCGCTCGTACGCGAAGCCATCGAGCGGAGGACGTGTAGGAAGGCTATGGTTGGAACTTAACCAGGACAAAAATGAACATGTAGATGGAATAACGCAGCAGCCGGACACTCCACCGACCACGAATATGCACATCGTGTGTTTATGAAAGAGACAGATAGAGAATGAAGATTTATACTAGTGCGTTTTAAGTGCCTTTATGTACTATGTGTCTATGCTGTGTGAACGGGCATGGAATACAGACAAATAGTCACGTATTTGGTGAGAAGGCAGGTGTGCATCGTTGCATAATCAAGGCGCGTGTAACGCTATTTTTGAATTCTAGTATAAGTAATAGAGTATGAGATTCTCTCAATGAAACGTCTGTTGTCGTTTATAATCAGAAAGAAACATCTATCCACCTAACGAGACAACTTTGAGCAGGCATTGAGGTTGACTAGATTAACGAGTAAGAAACGTGTCGTGACCTCACTCAGAGAGCGGGTACGAGTACGTAGGACAAGGCCCGGTCAATCGGTGATTAACGACCACACGCAGAATTTGAAAACTAGCGTAGGTGACGAAATACCGCAGTGGTATTCACCCCTGAAGTAGTTGGTGTTATCAGATGCACCCGCACTCCTCACGAATCCGTTTACCAGGCACAAGGTCTAACATAAATTTATCCAGCACTGTAGTATATGTACCGCAAGACGCGTTACTGCAGCAAAATCTCGTGTACAGAGGGGGCGGAGTCTACAAGATATCGATACGTCAGTCTACTCATTTTCTGATGAACAATATAAGAAATTCGGGAAGGTAAACATCGAATCGATTGTGACTGGTTTAACGCAAGGCGGCCATCATTCGAAATAACCAGTGTCAATTCTATATCACGCAAAATCTGTTTGATCTTGGAGCAGTACAACATCTGTACCATCAGTTTGGAAAATGCTCACTTATCTCGTGCTGTTTAAAAAATCCTCGAGATAAATCTTCAAGATATGGGCGTCCAGTATTAAGTCTCGGTCCAATTACCCAACATGCCCGCATTACTCCCAGCCTGAGGAGGCCTACCGTGTGCCTCAACGGGTATGTACTAGTGGACTTGAGTCCTGCAGACGTCGGACGATTTTAACGATTAAGAAGTAACTTCTTTTTCCAAACTTGGCAATTACAACAGGCCACCGAGAGTATAAATAATGGTCACTTTAGCAGTACTTCGTTCAGGTGCAAGAACAGCCTTCACAATGGTAGACTTCCGCTAAAGAGTAAATTAGTCAAACGCTACGGCGTTTTACAACGGAACGGGATCCCGTTCAACGGACCCATCTCATTGACATTTAGCCTAGGAGCCTTATCAACTGGTTTGCGATGGAGCTTCGAAATTTTTAACGAGGCGTGTTTACAGCGAATAAAATCACCTCGCAGCGATTCATTCAAACACATCGCCAAGAGTTGAGTGTCATTGCCGATAAGAAAGGCAATGAAGAAGACCGTAAAAAGCCATTTTGAACGAGGAAGGCGCTGTAGTCGTAGGAGGCCCATTATTCGGCATTATTCAAATGGGAAAACGGTCGTAAGACGAGACCAGCCCAAAGAAAACCAAAAAAAACAGCAGCCAAGAACCACGGGGGGCTTTAAGAAAGCCAGAAATCGCCAAAGAGAGTTTCCTAAACATCATCATTACGCCTACCTAAGACAGTCCTAAAGAAGACCACCTAAGAAGGACACCTAGGAAGTCACCCATCTAAGCAAACGGCAACACACAGACACCTCCTTCAACCCCGGTGATGAATCCCGTATCCACCAATATGGAGCATCCTAAAGACAACCTCTCAATAGTGAAATTCCAATTGTTCCAACGCTCAATCGGACTCCTCCCCCGATCATCACACTCCCCCCAAGGCGACTGATAGACGTTAGCGATCTGAAAGCGGGGGTTAGCTCAAAAGAAAATGGAAACGAGCAATGCAGCGGGCCTAATAGGCAGTTCCAGAACCAGCGATCGGCGTGTTACCGCTATATTCCAATACTGTTTGGAGAGCATGCCAATTTCACACCCTTATCTACCTCGACCCGGCCCAGGGTAAAAAAGAAATATAAATGTAAATTTATTGCCCTCTAGGTCTTCAATAGTGAGAGCGAACCGCAATTCGTCACGAAGAGAGCCGTTTCATCAAAACGGCGTTTTTGGTCATCCATAAACTCGATGCCATTGTACTGCGATTAGGGTATAAAAAAGGAGGGGTAAAGTGGACCACCCTTCATTACCATGAGTGCTCATACGAAGAATGTCGTGAAATGTCGATTACGAGAGAGCTCATTTACCTCTCCTAATACGCAGACGTTAGCAGCGCCTCACTATTCGAGCAAATTAAAGACAAGAGGTCTTGTAAACATTGTTCCAATGACCTGCATTTTAACGATTTGTGAAGATCGTGTACAAAACAATCTAATTAAAAGGGGTGATTCCTACCCACCCCTACTCAGATAAGCGACAATGGCGTGTAAAGAAACACACTCGTGTAACGCCTATATCTCAGCCCAACCAGTAGAAAAAAACGACGATGGTATGACTCACAAGCAAAAAGGATTGGGGTCTTATTGTGTGTGGCAACATTTGTAAAGAAATTAATGAGTCGGAAAATGGTATTGGTTGATCCGAGCGATGCTTCAACGAAATATAGAAAGTGACAAATTACTAAAACCTCCGAATTTACCTACGACTATTGTGTCTTACGCAGTGATTTGGATGAGATTGAACACATCGAGATGATGTTAACTCGAGAAAAGAAAAAGTGGGATTCATATGGGCATCAACTTCATCGCATCCGTCAATATTTACAACACAGCTCGACATCCCTCTACCAGTGCAGTGCATCCCCAACCACTGCCGCCTCAGCAAACAGTGGTGCCTCAGCAGCAATGCCCCCGCCGATGACTTGACGAACAGAATTAGGTCAAAAAAGCGTTAATTATAAACCAGGTCAAAAGAGAAAGCAGGTTTATTTACTCGATCATTCTTCGGAAGAAAATCCAAAGGTCTGACTTGGTAATAAAGAAGGGAAATCAGTTATAGAGGACAGCAGGATTTCCCGTATCCCGTAAAATATTGTTGGATTTATATGAGCCGGAAACCCAGCGAACATGAAGGAAGCCCTTGTAGCCATCGTGAACCCCCGGTCGGGCAATCAGACGCAATATTGCTCAAGAGCCCACCGTGTATAAAGAGAGACTCCTGCCCCTTAAAGGCTTATGTGAGTTATCGAGTGTGTTATAAAAGCCATGGAGAAAGCCAGGGAGAAATCATAGTACATCCCTAGACACTTTAGGGAAATGAGAGAGGGAGTTTCAAGAAGCTCACAGGATTTTGCTCAACCGTTCTATGAAACACCCGGACGCATGAATGATGACCCCTAAACCCATCAGGGATGCCTGCTAAAAAGACATCTCAGTGACATGGAAAATGGTTTGTTACTCTTCCAATCATGAAAACAGACAGATCTTAAAACGTCTGTATTACGATCCTGGAAGACAGTGGCCTAGTGGGGGAGTACAAGCTTTGTATCGTCAAGTGCGAGACAGATTGGACACCAAAGATTACCCTATTCACATTCAAGAGAATGGGTCAAAGCTCAAGATTTACGTATACCTACATAAAGCCGGAATACGGATAGTGAAATTCAAGCGTACGACAAACACGTGTAGACGGAATAGATCTGATGAACAATTGGCATTAGATGTTAAGCCGATGCTCCAAGCTTTGAAACAAGAACATAAAGTGGGTATACGTTTTTATGTGTGCCATGACGATGCTGTCTAAATAATGACTGGGTCGTGCTTGAAAACAGAAAAACGAGGAAAAAAATTGATACGAGCTTACGGCGGATTTTTTCGAGAGGGACGGCGGCCCCGATACGCATTCAGTACGGATCAAGTAAAGAGACTTTTTACCAATAAAGAATTTCGTTCAAGCCTTCAATGATCCATCAAGTTCTTTACGACCGTAATGCCGAAACCAAAAGACCAGTATTGTGGAACGTTTTATCATACGCACAGCTGAAAGCCACGCATGTGGCGATATTTTACACGCCATAAAACCGACGGTATGTGGATGTCTTACCCGATCTGGTGTATGGTTACACGCCTATCATCGCAGTATCCAGATGAGCTCCTGCGCAAGTCAATGCAGAATAGTCTGACCGTTGGAAAGCCTTGTAAATGGGAAACAGAAACCCAGAGTCCACCGGTCGATTGCAAGTGGGAGATCGCGTACGCATTAGTAAAGCCAAACATACGTTGAAAAAGGATATTTACCGAATTGGACCAAAGACTGTTTACCATCTCTAGAAAGTGCCAGGACGAAACGTTATCGCATCAAGATGATCACGGAGAAGAATTAGAAAAGGAACGTTTTACGAAGAAGGAATTACACAAGTGATTAAAGACGATGAGTCCTTCACGAAGTGAGGAAATCTTAGAGTATAAAAAGCGGCGTGTGGAGAAAAGTCATTTCAGAAGTCAAAGTGCGTTGAAGGATACCCTCCCAGTTTTGATTCATGGATTCCGCAAGGGATCTCATTCGGCCATGAGCGCTAGTGGAACCTTCTTGGGTGAAAAAGTCCCTCGAATGGAAATTGTGTATTTTGAGCAAATTATTCCTCTGTTTAACCATCATTTATCACTTCTGTAGCCATGTTAGCCATACGCGACCCTAAATCGCGATTTTTGGATGGTGACCTTAAGTTCACTGGTGGGCTACGTCCATTGC
>CAJDSM010004842.1:0-14125 GCA_903981925.1 Ostrea lurida
TGAGTTTACTCAGGTGACCTAAAAATGTGTCTCTTGTTACCATTTGATCTCTAGAATTGATGGAGATTTTAGCTCACCTGAGCTGAAAACTCAAGTGAGCTCTTGCCCGTAGTCCGTCTGTCTGTAATTATTCACATTTTCGAATTCTCCAGAACAACATCGCCAATTTCAACCAAACTTGGTACAAATCATCCTTGGATAAAGGGGATTTAAGTTTTTTCAAATGAAAGACCAGGCCCCTTCAAAGGGCAGAAAATCACAAAAATTGAAAAATAATGTGGTGTCATTTAAAACCTTCTCAATAATCACTAGGCTAGAAAATCTTATGAAAGCTTTTTGACATACTTGTACAAATCATGACCCAGTTTTACATGCGAATGTATAGGGGAAATCTTTTCAAGAACATTCGACCAGAAAAGTAGAGGTTTACCAGTGGCGGATTTAGATGACCAAGCATAATCATTATGTATAGATATATAGCTAAATTAACCTCCAAAAGTAACTTTAAAAGCTCTAAAACCTGAGAGCTTCCGGGGGCTTCGCCCCCTGGGCCCCCACTTTGACTTCATCACAGACCTTAAGCTTATTGGCTCCTAATTCAACGAACCGCCCCCCCCCCCTTTTCGACAAATCCTGGATCCGCCACTGTTTACCTAAAAGCGTCCAAATATAGATTCAACTCTGTTCAGACCATGCCCCTCAGGGGGTAGGGTGGGATCAAAATAGGAAATAAAAGTTTGACATGGTGATATATGTAGGAAAAGTTTTTCAAGAACTACTGGGTCAAATTCAACCAAACATGGTACAAGATCAAATTCAACTAAAATTGGTACAATTCATCATAGGGTATAGATGATTCAAGTTTGTTCCAATGAAAGGTCATGTTTCCTTCAAAGAGAAGATAATTAGAAGAAGAGCATCGCCATCGTAGCATTATACGCCCGTCATAATTATAGAGAAGGCAATATCATTTTAACTCATCAGTTAAAAGCTATGCATATTAAACCACATGTGCATTGTCACCTTGACCTATAACCTTGTTCCAATGTTATGACACATCCTCGGTGCGTTTGATTTAACAAACCCTTGTGACACTAGAATTCAATTTGCGCATGCTCAGTCACTGGCGGATTTAGTGGGGGGCACATGCCCCCCCCCTCTAAAATTTTCAAAGATTAGAGTACTCGGGGATATACCTATATAATGTGCACATATCTTGGTCAATTCTATTTACCTGCCTAGCTTGTAAGATAGGATGTAACTTCACTTATGAGGGCTAATTATATGGTTAAATTTTACTCCTAAAATCAGTAGAATTCAGGAGCTTCCGGGGGCTTTGCCCCCTGAATCTCCACTAGGGCGTTGCCCTGGACCCAGACCCCCTAGCCTCTGAAGAAAAAAAATTACGCCCACGCCCCCACCAGATTTCCTGGATCTGCCCGTCAGTGACTAATCTTTAGAAATCAAATAAAACGTCTCGTGTTGTTTAGTGTTGGTTTAAATAATATGGCGGGTCCGGGGTACGTGTGACACAAGAAAAGTGCTTTTGACTTTTTGACATCATAAAATAATGTTCAATGAACTCACCACATATGAAATGAGTGAGCATAGTAATGATATTAATGACTTTGCAATTCATTTTGTATCTAATCAAACTCACGTTAGGGAATCCGTCCCATCTGTTTAAAATATTTATGATGATACAGTTCCAAAATTTACTGAAGTTGGCTTTAGAAAACACTTTTCTTTAAACATTTCAGGAAATTGTTCGAGAAATTGCATGAACGAGCCCAAGAAGAAGTAACCAAAGGGGAAACGTCGTGATATTTTAGACTTTTTACGTCAGTGCATTATTGATAAAAGCAAAACTATTTTCACACTTCCGTGTTGTGTTTATACCCCGCCATCTTGGAACATAAACTGGGGGGGTGTTGGTGTTGATTGATTATTTATTGTTTTACGTCCCACTCGAGAATATTTCACTCATGGAGACGTCACCGATTGTCGGTGAAGGGCTGCAAATTTAGGCCTGTGCTCGGCACTCAGGGCCTTTGAGCAGTGAGGGATCTTTTTCGTGCCACACCTGCTGTGACACGGTGCCTCGGTTTTTCCGGTCTCTTCCGAATGACCGCCCCATTCAGTCGCCTCTTACGACACGCAAGGGGATCCTGGGGACCTATTCTAACCCGGACCCCTATGAGTTATACTCGCGTAACACTTGTGCGACACTAGTGTCGAAAATTGGACGTTTTATTTACAACTCTAGTTACTCGTGTGACACGTGTCACTTAATTGAACGCACTCCCTTTGGTCCACACCAACAATTCTGTGAAATATTATTTCAATCCATGCACTCCATGAAAATTTATGGCCCAGAGAATGTTACAACTACTGTTTGCATTGTGACCTTGGCCTTTGATCAGTGTCCTTGGTTCAAGGTCATGACACTTTCTTTGGTCCAGGGCAACGATTCTGTGAAATATTCATATCCATGCACACAGTGAAAAGTATGGCCTGTACAATGTTAAAACCACATGTGCATTTTGACCTTTGACCAATAGTTCTGCGACAGTGAATACATGTTTGTTGCAAACTAGTTTGTAGTAGATCTACCACCTGTTCGCGTAATCATTACCAAATATGGAGTATCTAAAGGAATGAAATAGTCAACATTTTGATGTTTCAGTACTTAAATCAAATTTTTATTTAATTTTATTTAAAAAAAAAATACTTGAAAATATAAACATAAACAAACTTTGTTGTAAGGTCTAGTAACGCAAGATCATTGCAGAAAGAGTGTAACACGCTTACGCGGTTATATTTTTTTTTCTCCAATGCTAGCTACAGTCCTTTCATCACCCAATGAAACAACAAAGAAAGCATTTTATTTGTTGATACATTTCATGTCTTGAATATCAGGGTGACAAATCCCATTGCCGACGCCCGGGCGAGTGCTTTTTCCGATCGGGGAAGTGAAAAATTAGTAATAAACTTCCGGGGGGGGGGGGGGGGGGGGGGGGGGGCAACTTCCTATATTACTAATGAAGGGACGTGCCGCTGGAATAGAGTAGCCTAAAGCAATACAAGCTGTAACTGACGGCAAATAATTTGTAAAATAAAAGAAGAAATAGAGTAACATATTTGTGATTGAGATAGTATAATTTCGTTGAATCCGAAGTTTATTTGAAAACATAACCCGATCAAATCAACAGAAAATGTCGATTCATGAATTACTGGCATCTCCGTCACTAATTCCTGTCTGTCATCTCCGACGCAATGACCTCGGAGGTCACCAGTTCGGAATATCACGGAAAGAGAAACACGTGTTACACACGTGTCAGAATTTTGCAAAGAAAATTATAAATGTTTACACACGTGTCAGATTAACATGCCAATATTTTGCAAAGAAAATTATAAATCAAACTTTGAAGTGGCACTTTGCGTAATAATTGCCTTGAACGTTACAAATATAGTACTCTTTAGTCATCATGACACAGGTGCAAAATTTCAAAACACAAACGACGTCGTTTCTAAAATCTGTAATGACCTTGACGTCAGCAATGTTCGTAGTCATTGCGTTTTGAGGCTATGGCGGGTATTCGAAACGCTCATTCAGAGTCTTGTGCTCAAATCAATATCGCAATGTTTATTTGTGAAAATTTTTACCAGATTTTAATTATTATATTAGTTAATATATAGGTAGGTGTTTAACTTGTGCATATTTGATGTAGTTGAAAAAATGCCGTCATTACAGCTTGTATTGCTTTAAATCCTTATTGTCAGATTTAATATGTAGGAATCGACGAGGTTTCTTTGATGTTCACTTTATCACTAATGCACAAGAGTCGTGATAGCTACATCCCCAATCATATAATCAAGTCTGTACTCCGGTGTTGAGGAACCCCAAGTCCCGGGGGGGGGGGGGGGGCACTTCGTAATTTTTTGGGTAAGGACGTGCCGCTGACCATTGCAGACCCCCCACCCTTTTCATATATTTGTAGATTTGAGATTGGTATTACCTTTTCATATCATTTCTGTTCAATAGGTGACTTTTCCATATGACAACAAGAACTGCCAAAGCTGGATCAAATTAGAAGGCCATTCAATATAATAATTGAGTAAACATTAACCTTATCATATATTTTCATACTGATCTATACCTTGTCATTATATTATCTGTAGTGAAAAGGCTACCTATCCAGCGGCACGTCCCTAATCTATCGGTTATAGTAAGTGCCCCCCCCCCCCCCCCCGAGCCCCAAGTAGGCCTAGCTTAGTTTTTCTTTGCTAATTCATACAAAATGTTCAAAAGAAGCAGGAGTATAGTTTGGTGCGAATGTGATGTGGACCAATGGTTTATTCACACATAAGGTAAAGGGAGTCAAAGGAACATCGTGTATTATGGCTTTGGTGTACGATGTCCATGACTACGTTTACGTAATAAATAATCAATCAATCAATATAGCATATAAAATTGATAAGCATGTTAGACCTCACAGTGATTTTGAAATTGATTGTACACTGATTCAGAAACTTGGTGTGGATCTTGGGCAAAATTATTTGAATGCGCATACTAGTAGTTGTAAAGACTGTATAAAATCTATCGGGATGCTATGACTGAATCTGTTGCTGATGGTTTGAAAGGAGCTAATTTTGTATCAGTCTCTGATGGTAATACTCATTGTAGTAATCTGGAACAAGAGAATGTCCTCGTACGATACGAACGACTCCTTTTTTTCTGCCTTGCATTACATTCCTAAGACGCGAACTCCAGTTACAATATTATGTGGCATTGTGAATTTGGAGCATATTCATGCAGATGGCGTGTTAGATGGCATTTTCAGAGCCTTGAATTTAGTCGGATAAAACAAGAACTTGAAGGCTGATGAACCAGCTCCTACAATAATTTGTGCAAACTTTGATGGGGCAAATGTAGCAAGGCAGAAAAAAACAGTCGTTGGAAAACATATTAAGGAATATGGCCATGTTCTAGGAATGTGGAGCATTGCACACAAACTTCAGCTGGCAATGATGAATTCAGTTAAGGATGTTCAAGCTCTTCAGACATTGGAAAACACATTAAAAGGAATCTACAAGTATTACCATGGACCACCAAAGAGACGCAGATAAATTAAAGCCATAGCAGAAATTTTGGATGCTCATCTTGCTCATATTCCATATATTTGTGAAATCAATATAAAAAGGAAATAAAATACTAAACCTGTTGAAATGCTCCAATCAAGAATCTTAAGATGACAAAAGGTATGAACCATGGAACAGCCGCAGCGATTAGTGTACAACTGATCATCGCTATGAAAGTCGTGTAGAGTATAACATGACGGCCATATTTATCTGCTAGAGACGTAAACAAACTGGCTCCAAGCATCTGACCGATCATAACCATTGTTGTAGACATTGCACCAAGACTCTCTCTTGTGCAGACTAAATCCCACTAAAAGACATTTCATATGATCAAAAGTTTGTAATAAAAGTTGTGGCACCATTTTATCTCACTTAATAATTGAAACAGTTACCTCACTTGCAGTTGTTTCTGGACCTTCGTAGTCATAGCCATTTGCACAAGGCATGTCAGTTCTTCTTATACTATTGGAATCATTTATTTTAGCAGTGATGGCACATTTGTGATACTCCAATGTTACCTTGCTGTCATTTGTAACAACTAGCTCCTGGCTCCACGTGACATCAGCAATCTTCCGGCATTGAAAATCAGGAATATTTCCTGTGAAGAGATCAAGAGCATTTTATATTTAATTAGTTAAGTTTGCACTCCGTCAGTCAGTCCGGTAAATCAGTTTTCCGCACTTTTTCTCTCTCTGCTTGCAGATATTTATTTGATATTTGGTAATTTGCGTTACAGATCAAATTCGAATTTGATTTCGATGCATTGATTGAGCCGAAAGCTCAAATGAGCTTTTCTGATCAAAATTTGTCTGTCGTCGTCGGCGTTGTAAACTTTTCACATTTTCGACTTCTTCTCCAGAACCACTGGGCCAACTTCAACCAAACTTGGTGGGACAAATCATCCTTGGGAGAAGGGGATGTACGTTTGTTCAAATCAAGGACCAGGCCCCCTTCAAAGGGGAGATAATCACAAAAATGCCAAAATAGGGTGGTGTCATTTCAAAATCTTCTCAAGAACCACTGGGCCAGAAAAACTGAAATTTATATGAAAACTTCCTGATATAGTGGAGATTCAAGTTTGTTCAAATCATGACCCCCGGTGGTACGATGGGGCCACAATAGGGGATCAAAGTTTCACATGTGAATATATAGGGAAAATCTTTAAAAATCTTCTTTTGAAGAACCACTGGGCCAGAAAAGCTTAAATTTATATGAAAGCTTCCTGATATGATGGAGATTTGAGTTTGTTCAAATCATGACTCCAGGGGGTACGATTGGGCCACGTTAAGGGATCAAAGCTGTACATGTGAATATAATAGGGAAACTCTCAGAAGATCCACTGGGCCAGAAAAGATGAAATTTATATGAAAGCTTCCTGATATAGTGGAAATTTAAGTTTGTTCAAATTTAGTCAAAAGTCTTTCTTTTTTTAATTTTTATATACACTTTGGCCTAATCTCTGTCTTAATTTTCTACTCCTTTGTAATCAGTTATTTATTTTGAATAGCTTGTTTATAAATTTTTGCGGTTTTTTTTACTATCTTTTCTAATTATATTATTTCCTAGTTTTTTTTTTTTCAGTGATACTCTTTTAGCTTCATATGCTCTGTTTGTATTTAATAATGCCTTGTGAATTTGCTTTGTAATATTTATCTGCCCTTTCTGTTGGATGTCAATTTTTTAAGGGCTTATTTTTATTTATTTTCATAATTTATGTGTGTTAATATGTATATTATATTGTATGTTTCCTGCAATGGAGTATAGTGTCATGTTCTTGGGCATGGTAGTTTTAAGTCTTATTTAATATATGTATTTGTCTGTGATAGTCGGTTAAAAAGAGCTCACTTAGAGCTCATGTTATTTGTTATATATGTACACAGTGCGACTTTAAATAAAATTTACTTACTTACTACTTACTTTACATGACGCCGCGGGGGGTAACGATGGGGCCACAATAGGGGATTCAAAGTTTTACACTTGAATATATAGGATTGAGAGCGCAAATGAAAGCAATATTAACCTAAAAAAGCTTCCTGATATAGGGTAGATCCAAATGCAGACCATTCCTCCGGGGGTAGGGTGGAGGCCACATAGGGGATCAAAAAGTTTTTGGGGCATAAAATGTTCTTCTGCAGAACCACTGGGTCAGTTTTTAAGGAAACTTGAAAATTCTTTTTAAAAATCACCAAACTGCTAAAGTCAGGCCATAGATTACTCAGGTGAGCGATTTTGCCCATGGGCCTCTTTTCAACGTAAGTTATGGCCCTTGAAGCTTAGAAAATTTCAATGAATTACCAAGTTAGCAGATTCGAAGTTCAAATTTGGTTTCGATCCAGTCAATTTTTCAGCTAAGTTATGTGGCCCTTGTCCTAATCCTGGCTCCCCAATTTAGTATTACATGTATATATCATTTTGTTAAACTCCAGCTCTGATTCTACACAGGGCAGGTACTCTGAAGTTGATATTAAAAGGCAATGCTGGAGTTTCCCTAGCCAGTTACAAAAATTTTGGACCGCAACAATAGTTTTTGATTTGCATTATTGTAGGCTCATATGTAGAAAGGGCAAAGTATAAACGAACAGTGATCAATCTGCGTAAGTCCTAAAATAGAATGGCAAAAACAAAAGAGTTGGGGCAAAAGCACGGACCCCTGGACACACCGAGGTGGGATCAGTGCCTAGGAGGAGTAAGGGCATCCCCTGTTTGACCGGTCACACCCGCTCGTGAGCCGCATAATTCTTGATCAGGTAACGGAACAATCCATATGTCAAATCAAGTGTGTGAAAACGGCTTAAGGCAATGGACTATTAAGCCACATCAAGAGCAGCATTTGACTCAATGGTAGGTCATAACTGGTAAACTAATTGTTAAACGAGGCATAGAATTTAGAAAATTGCTGCCTTTAAAACGTGACTGTTGAAACCTCTGGAGCAACAATTAGTCTGTAAGTAGCTTGCCTCGAATTCAAAAAGCTGATTCATACGCATAAAAACGAAGCAAGGCTCTTGGCGTATCGAACTAGTTTAGAAGACATCACACGCAATGTTGCAGGTGAATGATCAAACAAAAAATAAGTTCTGCTGTGCACTATAGCAAGGGTTGCAGATTTAGCAGTTTTAGTCATATGTTCGTAAATAAAAATTAAATGTTTAACATATTAAATTGGCGAAGTTAAGCATTGTAATAAAAGCGTATCATAACCCCAAAGGGCATGATTAGCAAAGTCAAAGTGTTGGACCAAACAACGGACCTCTCACAAAGGCGAAGGCAGGATCAGGTGCCATGGGAGGAAGTAATGGCATCCTCTGCTGATGTCACACACGCTGCGTGAGGCCCTTAGTCGAATAACAGTAAAATGCGGGAATTTACCCGTCGTCAATCTAGTAGGGGGAAATGACAGTCTAACAAAGGGTATGAAACAAATCAGTCAACATATGACTAAGTGATAATTTGTCATCTGCAAAGCAAGGTCCTTAATTATTAATAGCTGACCGTATAATTTGCGGAAAATGATGATTTAACCGAGTTCGTATAAGCCCCTGAAACATCAACATTTTTGTTAGTAGTGTTGGCCTCAGCTTTAAAAAGTCCTCATACGCCATACCATGCTCTTGGTTGTATCGAATGCAACCTGGGAGATATACACACTTGCAATAAGCAGGCTGATAGTGGTATAATTACATACATTAGAAAAGGAAAATTGACGATTGCAAAAGTTAAAGTCATCCGGCTTATCAATAATAATGTAGTTGTCAGTCCTGCCATTAAGGTCAAATGTTAAAGAGGTTCGCGCCTAGTTTGGGACTAATATCAAATTTTTTTGAGGAAGTGCATGTTTTGATTTCTAGCATTTGAAGGAGGAAATGGGAATAAACAGAAAAACTGGGGTTGGCTATGTTGTTGTTGAGGCTAGTGTTTTAAACATGACCTTTTAGCACTTAAAATTTACTGAATATTTATTCATTTAAAAAGTTGATTTGTGCTCTTGCTGTAAAGCAAAATCATACAACAACAATTCAATCATTACCATAGAGATACATTAATCATGTTTTTTTCTTCTTACAGTAAGGCGGATATGATAAAAAAAGTTTAATAGCTTGTAAAGGAATAATTATGACCTTTTGCAGGCTTGATGTACGGAAAACTCATTTATCGAAATTTCACAAAGTTTAAAAGACATATTGGGACTAAATGTTCATTTTTGCATAGAGCGTAATTTTCAAAGTAGTTTGTCTTAAAAATATAAAATGGAATTAAAAAAAAAAAAGTGGGGGGTGGGGGGGTAGGGTCGATTTTTAAATTATTGGGGCGCGCAAAATATTGATTTTCAGCAGCAAGATTTTCAAGTAAATTAATTTCGACTTTTTTAAAGAATCGGTGTTCTGGCTTGGGAAAATACATCACCCAAAATTAATAAAATTACATTATTTTAACTTAGTTTCCAAGTCTCAGCTTCTTGTATTCATAATTTTATAAACGAAATATACATTTAAGGATATAAAAAAGTTTATTGGATGAAAATAGAAACTGTAGAAACTAGATAACTCATTACGAGTAATGAGAAGAGTTTTCCGTTAGAGCACTAACTTCCAACCCACAAGTGCTTCCTGATGAATAAATTTCTGAATATAGTGTGTTGACATAATCCACCGAAGAGACTAACCGCGAAACACTTTCTTTATAAGCTAGATTTATATGGCTCTGAAAAATTAGTCTTTTTGAAATAAACGGCGGAAAGTGGAGCGTTTCGACATCCATGTGCAGTTGAATTGTTTTTTAATATTTCAAAAGAGATCAATAAAGTGGTATAGGTTTCGATTTGAATAGAAAAGTTTGAAAATTCCTATTTCTTTTATCACTTCTGGTGACGACGCGGAGTGGGCGTAAAAATTATTTAATCTAGCCAACTAGATTTGTCTCACATCAAGTCTAATCATCCTCTGAAAGTTTCAAATGTCGTCTTTAGCGCCGATACGGAATATTTGAGAAAGAAATATTTGAATTTGTGGCACCATCTCTCACAACCGGAGTAGATTACGGCAAAAAAAATTTACTTCACTTGAAACATTTATTAATGTTTAACAATATGTGTAAAATTCAAGTCAAAATCGTTATTCATAAGCGGATATATGCTCTGAAAAATGAGATAATGAAGGGTTTTTTTAAATAACCGAAAAGTGGACGTCTCAACTTCCGGTGGGGTAAATTGTAGTTTGTAATATTTCAAAGGGGACTTTAACAAAGTGGTATAATGTTTTAAATTTGAAAGAAAAGATTGAAACTAGCATTTGTTTTATTCCACTTTTCCGGTGACGACCGGAAGTGACGCCGAAAAATATTTAGCCCAAGGCAAATCTTGTCTACAAGTCAAGTATATCTTCCCTGAAAGTTTCAAGTGTCGGCGTCTTTACTCGATATTGAGAATTGAAGATTTGTTGGAGCACGCGTATCTGCGACGCGGAAGTTAGATTTTACAAAAAATGTTTCAACGTTACTGTCGAGGCATTTAAGTGTTCTACTAAATGTGTTAAAAATTAAAGGGCTCAGACACTTCACTTATAAGTCGAAGATTTATGTCATTGAAAAATGAAAAAATGAAATAATGAAAGTTTTCTTGAAATAACCGGGATGTGGACAGCCCGATTCGCGGTAGGGTCACCTGTTTTTTAATGGGCTCGAAAATAAAAAAAAAAAAAAGAAGCCTAATAAAGTGGTATAGGTTTCAATGCAAAGAAAAAGTTTTGAAAATGCACGATTTCTTTTATCACTTCCGGTGACGACCAGTTGACGGATAATTAGTATATGCTTGCGATTTGTTGTAGAGTTGAGGCCTTCCCCCCATAAGAGGGACTTCCCCCGGAAGCCTGGCCTAGAGGCCTTCCCGGAAGTCGCTGGCCCTAGAGTGAGCTTCCCCCTGGGGGAAGGCTCACTCTAGAGCAAGTAGAATCCTCCGCCGGGGAAGTCTCACTTAGAGGCCAGATTCCCCCGTGGGAAGACCTAGCTCTACACCAGTGTGTAGAGTCAGCCTTCCCTCCAAATAGGCAGGACTCCCCCCCCCCGTTCATTTAATTGCGCAGGTAAACTAAACTACTATACATTATAGAGATTGTTTATAGTATATCAATAATCTTTTCAGCAGGGATTAAATGATTTTGTTTAAGGTCATTATTAAAGCTCAAAGAGGGCAGAAACTGAATAAAAAACACATTGGAATTAAGGGATAGTTATCCCTCGTATTGTCTTTTTTTTAGAAAAAGAATCTAGATGAATCAAATGATGCATACGCAGTCATTTTCTGTTATAAAAAAAAAAAAAAAAAAAAAAAACAATCTTAGGCCATTATGTTTGTTTTTTATTCGTTGCAAATCTAAACGATTAATGATTTTAAATTAATGTCCCATTAATTTTTTGTCTTCGCTGAAGCAATATCAATTTACTTATGTAGTTGGTTCCTATTGCTAACTTCTGCGGAACATTACAGTGCCATTTCTAAGTTGCAATATTCATTCATATATTTTTTTCTATTCTAATTATTCGAAAGGAATAAGATGATTTAGGGTGAGAAAAAGTGCAACGCAAATGAGTGATGCTATCCTTTAATAGGGTCATTTAAACTTCAACTCAACTGAGTGAGTTGATAGAGTAGAATGACGAGATTAGTGGCGGTGAGTGAGTTAGTTGGCGTGAGTGAATGATGAGTGAGTGAGAGGGCATGAGATGAGAGATAGAGAAGGTAGGTATGTATATCCAGTCCAATAAAATAAGATTTATTCCATAGTTTGCCGAGGAGGGGATGAAAAGCAGGGGTGTCCTTCTAGAGTGAAAATTCAAAGAGGGTGTTATTGGCTCTATTAGTGAGTCTTTTTATTATTATTTTTTATTATTATTGATTTTCACATAGCATCAATATGCATCTTACACAAACGCAAAAACAGAAAAAATGTAATTGTTTTATTTAGGCCTGCGCTAAGTTATTCTAAGCGGTTTAACGTAACGCAAAAAAACTCAAAACTATGAGGGAGGGAGGAAAAAATAAAACAAACAAAAATTTAAAGCACATGTGTATTTTATAGAAACCATCTATTTAATCAACAATTTCACACATTGATACACATTGTTATATATCAAGTCAAAGTAAATTGAAATGCACCCAATTTAGTGACCAAAAAGTAATTATTGTCAAAGTAGATAGCATTGTAAGGATTTGATTTTCAAGTCGCAAGTAAATTAAATTGTGGCTGTCCCCAGCAAAGATTTTTTTTCCCGTCATATGGTTTGTATTCCTTTCTGCAAATAGCACGCAGTGAAGATTGGGTGAGGCAGAGGAGTGGCTTGCGATAACATCTTTTACCTTTAAATCCGGATTTGTTTTTTTTTTTTAAAGCGGCAATTTCGCTGAAACCTACGCGCGCGGGTGACGTTAAACGTAGTAAATTAACTTTAGGGCAGGGCCTTATTATTGAAGGAAGGAGAGATTTGAAGAAAGATGATGTTTAATAGGTGTAAGATGTTAAGGGAGAAACTTATGATGAATGTTCAAATATTTTGTAAAAACAGTTTTCAATACAGTTGTTGAATTCGCTTGTATTGTGCAGTTTTTCAGCAAAAATATTTTTTTTTGCAATACATAGTCTAATTAATTAGCATTCTTTTTTAGGTTCTCAAATCTTAGCTTCTTTGAAGTGGTGAACTTGTTTGTTATAAATATAGTATTTAATTGTTAGAGGTTATGAAATTTTCTTAAGTTATTTATTTTAGCAAACAAAATTGAATTCCTGTTTAAGATTTATGTCAAATATCTAATGTAGATTTTATCCAGTTTTCCCATGCTCGAATCCAAAAGCTCTTTGATTTAGAGAAGGGCCTCTGAAAAATAAATGGTCCTATTGTCTCTGGTAACTGATTGGGCAATATGTAACATAATGAGAGCTTTTTAAATAGGGTCACCATTAATTATAAGATAGTTAGTTGTTACCAGATAGTCCTGTGAGGCATTTGAAATTGAAAGCCATTGTAATTTTGTTTCTGGCATGTTGTTTTAAAAGGAAGCATATGTAACTGCTTCGCCAATTCTTTTCTAAGCTAAAATTGAATAAGCAATTTTGGAAAAGCAATTTACTTCAGAAGTTGGAAAACTTTTTTTCTTTGAAAAATAAGAATATTATCAGTTCTTTACATTTCTTAGATTGGAATATTAAATTGGATGTTAGAGGGATATATTGAAATCTTTTATTAATAATTTTGTTGTCTGTTGGGCATATGTTTCTTTATTTGCTGGCAGCAAAGACCTGAAATTGGCCAGAAGTTTACTTTTCCTGTAAAGCATTTCTTTGAAGTTGGTCTGCATATGACAAGAAATGAATTGTGCGCATATTAGGAATAGGTCAATGTGTATTATATTATCAGCTTATAAAACTCTTTATAAGGGTATTTGTAACTTATCGCCATTTTCAAATCTCGGAGTGGAGTCTTCCCCTGGGAGTTAAAGGTTTATTTTCTAGAGCAAAGTGGTGCTGGGGGGAAGGCTGCACTCTAAGGCCAAGATACTGGGGAAGAATCACTTTTAGAGCCAGACTTCCGGGGGGAAGGGCTCACTCCACGAGCGCAGACTTCGCGCAGAGGGAAGCTCACTCTAGAGGCCATCCAGACTTCCGCAGGGGGGAAGCTGACTCTGGGAGGAAGTCTGGCTCTAGAGTGAGCGCTTCCTCCCGGGGAAAACTCACTCTAGAGCCAGAGCTTCCGGGGCGAATATCGACTATTGGTGAAGTCTGGCTCTATGACACCCGGAAGTGACGGCCGACATGCTCAACCCCCCAAACATTTTGGGCCTTAGTCGCTTGAGATCTATCATCCGGCTTGGCAAGTTTGGTGACTCTTCTTTTACCGTTAGAAATGTCGGCGGATGATGTCCTTAAAAAAAAAAAATCGGCCTATTTCGCGATCGAAGTGAATTTTCGAAAGAAAAAAAACGAATTTAGATCAT
>CAJDSM010004843.1:0-14386 GCA_903981925.1 Ostrea lurida
TCTAACCAAGATGCAAAACTGTGACAGAAAATAATTTTTTTTAGAAATCTAATCTACGAGTAACACATAGTGTTCTACACAACAGCCGATGTTGGTTGTAGTTAATATTGAAATTTCACCCTCTAATACACAAACTACGAATACTGTATGGTTAACTATTAGTTTAATTACAAGTACAGGAGACAGAATGTAAAAAATTTCTTACCGACACTAAATCCCCGGAGGAGTCTGCAAACAGGTGAAGTTCATCGAACGACTTGGACAACATGTCTGGATCATGTTCTTGGACAATGAACAAGCGGTTATCGTTAGGAGACCTGGAAAATAAAGCGCTGCCATGACAACAAGCATATCCTCAAAAGACATTTCAACTTTAATTTTTAGAATTTTTTTAAAAACAATTCCATATCTTTTTATCATCAAAACATCAACAACAACAAAAATGAAAGAGAGGAGGTAGATCTCCTGCAATACAAGAATCTATAATCAAATCTCTGACAATGGCCCAAATTTGTATCTCACAAAATTCTATGTGGTACTTGTATGTACCTTTTAATATGGATGAATTTTCCAAATTGTTGCAATAGCGCTTTGCTTCCTCCATTATGGAAATGCAGGGCCGGATAGGTGGTGCCATCTTTCAGTATGAATATGATGTAAGCCCAGCCGTGGTTTGGAGCGCTCCTTTTGAAACTCTTCAGGTCCAGTATGTCGAAACAGATGTTATATTTCTTCCTTAATTCTGCCTTGGAGTTCATATTTACTGGAAAAGAAATAAAAAAAAAAAATCAACATAAATTAATTAAGTTATATACTTTTTATAATCTGACACCCATATGTACATATTCTGTTGACCTTGGGTATCTCAAACTTTGGTAAAGTTCAAACACTGTTACACTGATATCTTGAATACCGTGGATATGTCAAAGTGCACCATTGGATACCCACAGCTGATCTCATCTTCTACTCAGCCGCGGGTATCTGATNGATACCCACAGCTGATCTCATCTTCTACTCATCTCTGATCAGCCGCGGGTATTCAACGATATCTCTGATGTGTGGTAGATAAGATCAGGTGTGGGTATCCGACAATGGTCAAAGAGATGCACAGTTGAACTTTGGTACATCTCAAATACTGACATGTCAATTACCATGGAGTGAGTTGGAAGTCCCAACTACATTTTCTTTATGTATTTTAACCTTAGTATCTTGAACATTCAGATACCTAGATTTTTTTCTCAGCCCCATTAAGTTTGAGGTAACATTAAAAATTAGGTTAGTATTTCTCACTTCTATCCCTGGTAATCTTTTTATCAATGAATTATTGATTAAAATCTAGGTTTTTCTCACATGCGTCCGAGTCCTTGTCGGGTTTGTATCCTACAGAGAGGGAGGATCCAATGACCGCCCACTCCTGGTCAGCCGCATTCTGTCCCTCCAGCATCAACACCTCCTCTGCTTTCCACTCAATGAATATTCCCTCTGTCTATTGTATGAAACGGTTCACAGTAATTATAAAAAATGAAACATTATTTAAATTACAAAGTAAAAACTTTTGAAGAAAACTGTCCACAAATGCCTCCTTCCCGCCATCACCTTTGGCACTCACAATTTATCATAAAGCTGTGGAGACTCAGCATTATCTAAGGAACCAGTTTGCTTACAAGCAAGATGGGCTACATACTTAACAGCATTTTCAGATGTAAAATATTTTCATCAGCATTTTTAAAATAAATCTATTTGTCTTTTATATCTATAATATGATTTTATACACCATTTTTTGTACAATGCATGTTTATATTTATTTACGGTTGTCAACCAAAAGCTATCAATCACTTTTTAGTTCAATGCAGATTTCATCATTCTATATTCATCATAAAGAAATTTAAAATGCATACATGTACAATTAACATAAAACCTAAAGTGTCCATTTATTTGAAATGTCCATCTTGCAAAGCATAACCATTAACTTTTCAAATATTACAAAGACTGATAACCAATTAGAAACATTTGCAATAAAATTTGTTCCAACATGAAATCATATTCCATGCACAAAAAAATCACCTTGTGCCAAATCAAAACTATTTAAAATTCTGACCATGTTTTCCACAAATTTCTTCAGCATTAATAAATGTATGTGCAATTGTGCATGCATAGAACTCNAATTTCTTCAGCATTAATAAATGTATGTGCATGCATAGAACTTCTAATTCAATTATTAATTGACCTAAGATCACTTGTATATCAAACTTGCAATGCAATTCTATATATGATTTCTAAAAAGCAATGTTGTAGTGACTGTAATTTATTTTCAAAAGCGTGCAGACTTGAATTTACACATGGAAAGAACTGCTAATGATTACAAATTAGTAATTAATAAGTTTCTACATTGGGTATTCACCGACAGTTACACATCTAATTATCTATCCCATGATCACTTAAATTGAAAATTCTTCTTGTACTGAAGGAAATGATCATAACAGGTTGAATTCTGACCTTTTTGATGAGATACACTTTGCCTGGAATGTGAGCATCTCTGTCTGAAGTATTAGAGTTTACATTCACCTGAATATAAACCCCCTCCTTCTCATATAGCACCTGCAACACAAACATACAAATGTAATACATGTATAATCTAATGTAATAGTTCAAACTCTGAAAATAAATAAATAATAATGTTGGGATGTACTTAGTTAAATATGTCATAATTGCTAATAAAATAAAATATTAAGTGCCAGTCAACATGTCTTTGAAACTGAAATGAAACACACACACAGTCAGACAAGCAACAAATTCATTTCATTTTCTAACAAACAAGATCAGACTGTATTTTGACTGTTCCTGGCAAGATTCTGCCAAGCTTGTTATTAAACAAAAAACTGTCTAATTCCGATTAGGAATGAGATTCGACTGCGCTGCTGATCCAAATAGAAAGAAATCTGTAAAAACATATTTTACACTCCTAGTTTAGCGTGATCGTATGATGTTTAGAAATTTCTTTGTACCAATCATAAAATACTGTATGGATTTTGGGTGGCAAACGAGCTATAGACAGAAACTTTAAGACGCCATTTGTGATTTCTTCTTAAGGAAGCAAAGATCCATTATCTCGTCAAATTTACGAATTGTTAAAATATCTTTACCTGTGATTGTAGTGCCATGTTTTCAAGATTTGTTAAATGTTGTCATTTAGAAATGACGTCAAATCACACGAGTATATTCCTTGCATCCTTGAGAAAAATGATAAAAATATCATAAATTCGCGTATACATTTCAAATATTTCATACTTCATCGCATGTTATAATTAAAGAAAAGATTGGAAAATGTAAAATAAATGCAAAAAACTCTTTTTTTGATTGTTTTGATATTTTGTTTATATACTCTTTTTTTTGATTGTTTGATATTTGTTTATATTTTTCATTGATACAAGGAACGAAAGCGGAAGAAACCCGTCGACCCAATTTTCAAGACGTAAACATACGAAAACGCCATTTTTCCAGAGAAAAGAAGAAACTCCGACTATTTTTACGATGATTTCATAGATAGATTATAGCAGTATAAACCAAAATTTATCACAAATTATTGACTTACTCGTCAAGTACAGATCACCTTGTTCACCACATACAATGGCGGATTCTAGGGAGCCGTCAACTTCCGTTCAAGTTGCGTGCTTCTTGAGAAGGATGTGTTAGAAAGACTTGCGTTGTCCTGCGATATGTCGAGAACAAATTTAATTTGATAAACACGTTACTACGTTACAGTAACAAACTGAATTTTTAAAATACGGTGTATCAATGTCAGTTAGATATTACTGCGATGTTAAGATGTGGTGGATAAAAATAGAATATATTCTCTTGTGTAAATGGGTGAGAGTTCATAATTTTTTCTTAAAAATCTAATTCATAATCTGCTATGTTGTCTTGAGCAGTGCATACAACCGCCTGTCTGATCCTGGGGATTCAAACTTGGTCACCCTTATCTCTGCTGAGATTGGTCGGGAGGCTAAATATTTTCGGTTGGGTTGCCTCGAGAAAGGAGAGGCGACAGTCCAAAATATTGAGCCTCAATGTAATTCTCGCAGAGATTAGGTCACCCTACTTTGTTTTCATACAATAAGTATCTTTGATTAAATGTTTGATTTATATTAAGTAAATTTTATGAATCAAATGGTATCATCATCATGTAAGTAGCTATGAAGAATATGTAGTAATCAAGACCTTCATTCAAAGAATGAGGCTTTCAATTTTTAATAGAACAGAATCATGGACAATATGAATTTGAAATAGTTCACAAATGTAATTTTTGAAATGTCTTTCCTTATGTTTTAGGCATCTTTTCCTGAATCAAGAACTAACATAGGAGGAACAGAGGGTCAATCTGTCCATATGGGTCTGGAAACATAACATCCTATTTTTTGTAGTCTTCGTATAACCCATAGTGGATTGATTAAGTATGGAATACAAGTCTATGCTGAAAGTTTCCTTGGAGCATCCGGTCCTATATACTCATTACCAGCACACAGGACCAAACCAAATTCTGTCCGACCGCCAAGAACTTCGTATGTAAAAAAATTGAAAATTGCAGAAACTCCAAGAAATATTAATCTACTATTGATATTTATTTTCTGGCATTCGCTCACTGCATAATACTGAGAACATCCATGTGGTTCAATCACACTCTCAACTCGATTTAGTTATACCTGGATCTTGTGATGTTTTTTATTGTTAACAAAATTTAAATGACCGGTGTCAAACTCAAACGGAACACTGAGACAGTTCGACTTTCTATCCAGTCTGTAAAAAATGATTTGCATCAAAAGCTGAGCACTCGGGTCGCATGTAGGAACTGGAATAACAGTAGTTCATAAATGTATTTTACGGTTCTTTTAGATTTGATTTTTGTTTTGCGCAACTTGCTACTTCTGACAGAGCTGAAAGGTTATTTTTTAGGAGTTCAGTGCCCATAACCAATGAGGAAACATGTTGCTTACAAAATTCATGTTGAAAAGGTCCTTCAACAGTTGCACAACTCAATTTAAGAACTTAAATCGACTTCGGCAAATATGGCTTTGTCAGCTAGACACTGGTTTAGAATCTGGTTGCTTTGGACCTTAAGATTTTGGTGTGTTTGTGCTAGTACAAAGAAAGTTATTTTCCATCGGGCGATGGAGTATATAAATGATGTGTTTTGACTAATATTTGCGAATAGGAAAAAGGAGGAGCTTGTCATTTTGGGAACAAAGTGTACTGCTGATGCTTCAGTAAACAGACCTGAGCGCAAATACTAACTTGAGAATTAAGAAGGAAGAACTGTATATCACTAGGAACGAAAGCTCTGACACTCCATTTAAACGGTCAGACTTATCCGAAGAACACTATCTGATGAACACGTACTACGCTGGCTTTGGGCCACATAGGGCCATGACATTGATAAAAAAAAACTTAGAAAAAAAATAAATTCCCGTTTGATGAGCAAAGTTATATAGAATCGTAAAGTATCCATGATATGAGGTTAAAATCAACGATCAGAAGAAACGAATAACAAATGGTTTACAGGTAGACTTGAACAATTCTACAGAACAGAAATCTAATTCATATAAAAGATCCAAGAACAGCCAGCAATTCTGTGAAATGATTGAGATTTTTAAACTGAAAGCTTACCAGTTAAATTTGGTAGGCGATATATTCATTGACAATATGAGATGTTAAACTGCAGAATAAATTGGTAGGCAATATGACTGAGAAATATGTTTATATCCAGAGGTTTTTTTGTTAACATTTCATTTTAGTGCATGTTAGATTAAGGAGGAGGAGTAAACACAGAAAAGTATGTGCGAACCATTATGGTTTTGTGAAACTTTTGAATTTACGTTTATGTAGTAAAAGAATGCAGTTTGTGAGTAGAAAGTAATGTTGAAAAAAATTCTAAAGACCCCCATTTCTGAACATGAACCCCATATTTCTAGAGCAGTCAACACCGGACAAGAAACGTGTAGACGACCGAGGGTTTAAAACAATCAGATCAACAGTTATATGCAACAGGGCATTCATTGGTATTGCTGATACTTGTTATGTATTATATTTTCATTCTGTTATGTTAAGGATGTAGAATACCCTCCTTGAGGGATAATGTTTATGATTAGAAAACACTCGCACTCAAGGGAATTGATACTTTGATTTAAAATGAAGTGAGCCAGTGGTTTTGTATAGTAAGCGTTATTCCTAATTTTCTTTTACTGGATACAGTTTGATAGACAATATGGAGTATGTTTATTTTTTTCCTAATTCCAACCAAATGCTCGTCAGAAATGAGAGTTGAAAATTCTGAAAGGAATTTCAAAGAAAACAAACAAAGCTTTCAGTCACTCATTCGGCATCTGCGTAATACAGAATATCGAAAGTGCTGTAATTTTGTTAGGCTATATGAGTGGGAGGATAATTATTTGTGTGTTGTAGGACACAGCGGGCAGGAGAGCATTCCATGCCCTGGTCCTATTTTACTACTATATATTTAGGGCTTTATGAGTGGCGACATGATTATTGGTTTTGTAGGACACAGGCGGGGGCAGGGAGGTTGCCATGCCCTGGGTCCTATTACTACAGGGACAGTAACGGCGGCAATACTGGTGTTATGAACATCACAGACGAGACTCGCCTCCAGAAGGTAGTACCTACTTAAGTTTGTTATTTTATTGACATCTTTGTGTAAGAAAAATTTTGCCAGATTCAAGTACGTAATGTATGACGCTTGTGGATGAAATGGATGTATGCAGTTGTTATTTTAATTGTGTTATACTTTATTCACGGTTAAGAACTGGGTCAAGGAGCTGAGGAAAATGTTAGGAAACGATACTGTTCTGGATAGCAGAAAATAAAATAGATTTAGAAAAAGATCGACATGGTGTCATGTCGCAGAGAAGCAGAAGCAGTAAGTTACACACAAAGTATGTCTTGTAGAGGCATGAATATAATAGCAAATAAAATATTCCGTTACAGAGCCATAAAATATGATTAGCAAATTAAAATGATTCTCAGCAGAAGCTCGTAATTTATTATAGCAAATAAATATTCCTTACAGGAGCCATAAAATATATAGCAAATCTAAAATATCTCGTTCTCACAGAGCCGTTAAGTATATAATAGCAATACAAAATATTCCTCACAGAGCCGTATTATATAGCTAAATAGAAATTATTCCTCCAGAGCATCAAATACTATAGCAAATATAATATTCCTCGTAGAAGTGCAATAAATATATAGCAAAGTAATTCTCCTTGTAGAGAGTAATAAATAACAAATGATAATATATGTCATAGGGGCGTTAAATATATTACTTAGTTATAGGGATTGTCATTGGCAGGGGTATCATGACCATATCCCGTCAAAGTTTATATTCTCCCGTAGCCGATATATGGAATTCCATATACCATCTGAGAGCAATCAATTGTGAAAAACTCGAACTACATCAATCAGAAGAAAAGTGCAGGAGCCCTGGTGAAATAACAAGAAGGGAGAATGTATTGAGTGATGAAATCTATTCATTGCAACATTTATCTAAGTATTTGAAACTTAATATACTTTGAAAGAAGTAGCAATTGTATTTATTTTGATAGTTGAATTCAACATTGAATTTAATGTAAAAAAGTATGTTGACAAATCGTAGGCATGGTTGCGTTTATATTATTAGTGCCTAAACCAAAATAGTGCGAGCGCCTTGAACTATTGGAATCACAAAACGGTAAACTAGTTACCAAGATGCAGCAACAGCGCATGTTGTATTACGTCATATAGCGGAGTTCTGTTTAATAATTATCAAAGTATTCAGTATAGGTAATTTACAAATAATTTTTGTAAACTACTTCAAACTAAAGGTGGTAAATCGCAAAAATAGAACGATATCCTTAACAAGCGGTTAACTTATGGAAGTCATTTTGTATCCCATCTATTCTTGACACGTATAGTGCCTCATGTACACCGCTGCCTTGTGCGGGGGGGGTTTCTTGTTTCCCAATTTTCAAAAATTGGCCTTTTTAACAATTTTTTCTCTTGCAGGTATATCATAGCATGATATCCTCTCCGGGAGGATTAAATAAAGAAAACTGAAGCGTTCATCAAAGAGGGTAAATAGATAACAAATGCAATATTCAATGACATGTGCACAATATCTGTCAGGAAATCCCCTAAAGAATGTTTTATTTTTTCACCATTCAATGTGTAGACCGTTAGTAAACAGACAGAAGGCTATCCATAATGTATATACACATGGAATATAAAGTCCCACCTCATGTGTTTCTGTTGTCAGTGTCGTGCGTTGTTACATGTAGTTTCATCATACAAACAAACGCACTGAAGATGCACTGTACTTGATACAGGATGTGTCTAATCAACAGCTTAAGGGGCACGCAAGCTTTATATGTAGACATATGACCCAAGAGAAAGTCAATACTCTAAAAAATAAACGTGTCATTTTGAAATAGCATTGCAAGTTAAGAACTCTTGATGTAATTGTTTTCACAAGTGCCCATGAATCCCAACTATTTTACAAACTTTAAGTATACAGTGTATGTAGAAAGGAGACTGAACAATTATGAATGAATTTAGATATAGAAAAATGTTTTAAGCAACGTAAAGCATATCTGATAGGTTGGAGATGATCTTTAGTTTTACGATATAAATTTTAGAATTTTTAAAAAGTTGCGGAATAATCTGATAAAGAATGTGTTGCAGCTGTAACTTCTCATCTAAATCAAATAATTAATCAGTAATTTTGAAGAAAAATATACATTTGTATTGCTAAATGCAGAACATAGTTTGCTTAATTTTGTGAACTCATTATTATCAATAAAATTACGTATGGTATATCTCAAGTACAGTATAACATGCATATAAAATATTCAAGCTATGATATCAGGATACTTTTTTCCTCAGTGAGGAAAATAACAGATTGTGTTGGGTATAATGAACTTTGGTTTTTGCTGGCCCTGAAGTCCCATTATAACCGTGCTTTACTGTAGGTGAATTATTCATTTACTTTGTGTTTGATATTTGAAGTCCTTGAAGTGAATTACATTAAATTTTGTATTATTTCAGCTATGCTGCATCTGTGGGTGCCAGGCATTTTCATACATCTGCAAAACTTGGCAAAGGCATAGAAGAAATGTTTCTAGATTTAAGTAAAGGTAAGAGTGATTGAACACAGGTACATTGTCAACAGGAAAGTGAAAGTAGAATTTTGTCCATGTGACATTGAATATCCACTGTGATTGTGTAGAAATGTGACGGTCAATGGCGTGCTAAGGTCATTAGGGGAAAAAGTTGAATATGGGGCTTGGTATATGCATAAACTTTCATGAAGGCATGCTGTCTTAAACTAGCTAAATTTTATAATATTAAGAAATGCAAGTTCAAAGGTTATACAAGAGATGAAATTATTTAAACTTCAGTCACGGGTTCGACTGTATATATTCAATTTTTACGTAGTCAATCTGACAGGATAAAATTGACATATTAGTTATTTGTTTTTACTCACATTGATATAACGACCAACAGAGGAATTTATTTCAGATTGGATGATTTTAGACCTCTCTAACGCTGTTTCATTTATTTTGTTTAGGTATGATACAAAAAGCTGGAGAAGATAATCACCGGGGTCAGAAAGACGGTTCAAACCGAAAAAGTGTTGTCGTTGTCGACGATGAGGTCCCAGCACAGCAAAAATCAGGATGTTGTTGACGATGTTGCCATAGTGATGCTACTAAGAGTTTTAGGAAGCACACAAAATTTTTGCATAAATCATACTTGTAATTATAGTTTTAAATGCATTAGCGATGCTGTGTTTTTATAACAAGTGGCATTAGCACAATAAATTGGGGGATTTATTTTTTTTTTGTGTTGTGTTGCTATCAAAACATGTCGCAGAATATGAAATGGCAGTGAGACAAATATAAATTAAAATTTCAGTGGGTGTAATCATGGCATTAAATTCAGTAGTTGAAATGCATAATATGTACCCAGCAATTAAGACAGATATATGCATTTCAGTTTTGTTTTGATCTTGAAAAATGAAAGTATGACTTATCACGTATTAAGGTTCAGTTACGCGCCGTCCCTACCCTGTGTTTTGTGTATATTGGGATCACCATCAGACAATGAAGACTTATAGAGCATGAAAATCAACTCATTGTCGTGTCAGAAGAAATATTTCGCATGGTATTAAAATGCTAGACTTTGTTAGTGCTCATTGTCAATTCACTGAAAATTCATGGATGAACATACAGCCATATGCAATTTTGGGATGTATGTTTGATTTACAAGAATATTTTGAGAAATTTTCTAAATACAAATATTTTTTTCTCAGTTGATGTGACTCATGAGCTGTGTGAACATGTATAGTGTTGTAATTAGTTGTTTTTATTTTGAAAATACACACGTCGGATTAATGATTTCAATTTGCAGTACGATTACGAATGTGTATGCTTTTTATGCCATGGTAAAATTGAAGGTCAATTTTGATGTTGTGCCTCGAGTCGGTGAAGTGATTATTTTTCAGGTGATTTTATGTTAAATGTTGCCATTGTCCAATGAAATTATTACTTTCAATTTTATGAATTGTAATAACATACATGTAGTGAAAATTTGTAATGGTACAAGTCTGTTTTGCATCATGAGTAAGCGTTTATCTACAATAGATTTCCGTTTGTTATTGGAGCCTGTAAAGATCAAACTTATGTTCTAAAGTTTAGAATATCACTGTAGCCCTTTTTACAAAAAATCTTACGATTAAGGTCAATTTTTTTTTTTTATCTCTGCTCTATACTCATCTGAGTGCAACTATGCCCGAGTAAGAATGCCAGTTTTATCACATGTGTGTGTACTTTGTTGTGCTTATAAAGAAATATATGAGTGAAGGATTATAAAAGTATGACAGTGTTCTAACTTTTTAATCTTAATCATAAGATTTTTTTGTGAAAAGGGCCACTGGCCTTTTCCAAAGATGATCATAAGTCATTAGATGGTAACGAATTTCCATTTTGAGTTCCTTTGGTACTTCTGATTTCTTTGGGTAAAATAACGTCGTTAATTTTTTAAATAATTTTTATGAGAGTATAAAAACAAAGTTTAGATTTACGCGGGAGAAAAGGTAGATTGTTAGAATTCGTCTCCCCATTGACCTTAAGATTTATATATGTCATGTTTAAATGTGAATATTTTACTTCGGCTATACTGAAAAACTCATCACATTTTACGAACTCATATCTCAATTCATTGGACGGAAGACCTTTTTGTTGTCGCCGACAACAAAGCCGTCTAGTTATTATTATTTTCCCTCACTAAAAAATGCAATTACTTTCAAAAACGGTTTTACCGAATTTTCATGATTTTTTTTTGCATGTGAGTTAGTCTCTTTATGAGGATCTATAAAAAGTTCGGTTTAAAAAAAATATACTTCCGGTTCGAGATACTAGCTTACCGATTAAAAATCTGTGTCGCGCGAGTGTTCTCATAGATTATCTTGAGATTTGGGAAATGAGGTTTTCAGGATGCATCGACCTATATTCTATAGATTTTCGCTGCGTATCATGTTTTTTTGTGTGCAATACTTCGGGTGGTTCGAAAATAAAGCGTCTTACTTCGTTTTTAAAGAATTTTCAATTTTTTAATTTTTTTTTATTTTTAAATATTTTTTCTTGAAATATTAATATTAATTCGTATGATCAACTAATATAGAATATATAAGACTTTTTTAAGATCGGGTCACGCATCTCGAGTTATCTGCTACTTTTCAACTTTGTAACCAAGATGTACCGGAAACACAGTTTACTATAAATCGCCTCAATAGATTTTTATGATTTTTTGTAGGTGAGTTGAACTTTATGCATACAAGTTTATAAAACGCCGTGTTTTTGAAAAATATCACTCCGGTCCGAAGATATCGACTTCGCTTTAAAATTATCCGGACGTTTTTCTCAAGAGATTATATGGTGTAAATAAATAGAAGTTTCAGTGATGATAGACCTATATCTGAGGATGTTAGCGGATACCAAGCTTTTCTTTCAGCGACATTTATATCTTAAATAAAGGTCTACTTTCGTTTTGTAAAATTCTCATTTTCTTCATGCATATTTTTTGTTGGAATTCGTAAGAGAGTTAAGATTTAAATATGTTCATGTTATAAATGTGAATATTTTACTTCGGCTATACTTGAAAAACTCATCACATTTTACGACTCATATCTCAATTCATTCCAGGACGGAAGACCTTTTTGTTGTTGCCAACAGAAACGTCTAGTTATTATATTTTCCCCATTTTGTCCGTGGATTTCTCAAATGTCTTGGGTAGATATCTTGGGTTTACAGGCGTCGACTTTAAAGGAATGAACTCGAGTACATTTTTTTTTCGTTTTTGGAAAAATTTCAACTTCCGTCGTGAGATACGCGCGATTTCCGCGTTTTTCAATGTCACTCTTTTCTTCGGAACTATATAAGATAGAGTCACCAAAACTTTTAGGGATGATAGATCTCACTTAGTAGACGTGCACAATGGGGTTAACAGTTCGTCCGTACACTTCCCTGTCGTCACCGGAAGTGATAAAAAGGAATCGTAATTTCCAAAACTTTTTCTTTTCAAACGAAACCTATACCACTTATTTAGGGGCCCTTTCTTTTTTTTGGGGAAGTATCGAAAACAGTTTACCCCACCGAAGTCGAAACTCCACTTCCGCGTTATTTCAAAACAAACTTTTTATTTTCCTCATTTTTCAAGCCATATATCCGTTATAAATAAAGTGTTCTGACTTTGAAATTTACGTATGGTTGTAGACACTACAAATATCTCAAGTTAACGTCAGAAATTCTTGTAAATACCTACTTCCGCGTCCGTCAGATACGGTGTCCACAAATTCAAATATTTAAAGGTCTTCCGTTTTCAGACGGAAGACCTTCGTAGAGATTGTTACTGTTTTTTCTGTATTATGCTTTACTTTTTTTTTCCCTTTTTTTTTTTGTTTCGAAGATTTCTCAGAGATTGCTTTGATGGATATTCTTGAAATTTTCAGAGATGATGTTAGAATGAAAAATTACCCCAGACGTTTTTTTTATTTTCAAAAATTCACTTCACGGTCGTCAAAGTAGGCGCATTTACGTTTTTTAAAAAGTCATCTTGCCACCCCTTTCTTCTCCAGAAACGGTAACAGATAGAGAAATGAAACTTATACCAAAGATAGATTCTCTCGATGTTAGCCGAACAGCAATCGGGTTAAGAACGTCCCGCCGTCACTCGGGGTCGTAACGGAAGTTGATAAAAAGAATTCGTAAACTTTTCAAACTTTTTCTTTCAAATCGAAACCTATACTTCCAATTTTACACATATTGTAAACGTTATTAAATGTCTCAAGTGAATAACAAAAAAAATTGGCAAAATCTACCTTCCGGTTGTGAGGTACGGTTCCACAAAATACAAATATTTCAATCTCAATATTTCCGTATCAGGTAGAGACAGGACACTTGAAACTTCAGGGATTATAGCTTGACTTCGTAGACAAATCTAGAGAGGGTTAAATATCTTCTGCCGCCACTTTCGGTCGTCACCGGAAGATATGCATAAATAAAGAATCGTAATTTTCAAAATTTTTCTTTCAAATTCGAAACCTATACCACTTATTAGGCCTCTTTTGGCGGACCCATATATAGCAACAAAATCTTTTCACACTCAGATTACCATTACTCCTACACGGTACAGTACTAGTACTGACTGCCAATAATCACCTGACACTGTGCTACCTTTTAAAATACTTCTGGACATCCTTCATGAAGAGGAGCGTAACTCACCTCCTGGAATTCTTACAAAAGCTTGCGTCACCATGCTCTGTCAGATTTACGCTTCATCGTTCCAGCTTCACTTATTTCTTTTCATAAAACCATGTACCTTCCATAAACATTAGAAGAGCAGAAAACCACCAAAACCAATCGATCCCCACATAAACACGATGCTGTGGACTAGTGTGTCTGTAATTCTTACAAACATTCTATAATTGCCTATAAAACATGGGGGGGGAGACCTTTGGATTCAATGAACAGAATTCAGTACACTTTTTGTAGTTTACATTCAAAATTTTTACAGATATGTGCAAGATATTCACAATCTTCAAAAGAAAAATTGTATGATTACAATGAATTTTCAATGTTTCTTGGGAGTTTATCAATCTCCAAACATAACTGCAGTACCCAGTTCAACACCATGCCATAGTAATGACAGAAGATCATTGCTCAACACTATATCGCGTTAATAAACACTGCGTGGAAAAATTTCCAATATAATGTTTGATTTCATTCTAAAGTACAAAAATGACCATTTAACATATAATCATATACGGTACAATTTTTTCATA
>CAJDSM010004844.1:0-12168 GCA_903981925.1 Ostrea lurida
AAAACGGCTTAACAATGGCCATGAAACACAGACAGCATTATCAAACTTCAAATAATTCTTTCTTGTATTCAAGATTTTACTACTTTCGTTTACTCATTAACGGGCTACATGTTGTTGTATACAACAGAATGTCGTAGTTCTCGTAAACAGCCAATGTATTCATTTTGACTGGTCAGTGCTGCTGGTGGTATATTATGCCTTAGTTACATTTGGGCGACTCCCACACGAGAATGGTGATTTAGGGCGCGAAATTCAAATCTCCATTGTGATACGATAAACACGGCGCCCGCCCACGCGGTCACACTAATTACTACCCCCGTACCTCTGTCTTTGATCAAGTCGGCGACGGCTGGTGGCAGGCATGTCGCCCGTCTCGCGCAAGTGTAGTACTGGCTGCGTGCCACAGTGGCGCGAGACTCGCACCACACCGTACCACTCCGGCAATTTGTCATACTGCGGCAGTACAAGTGCAATTGAGTGGCACCAGCCTCGTACTGGATTGGCGTGACTCCTTCAGAACCCGTGCGAGCTCTCCCCCTTTCCGCGGGGCTGCGAAAATGGCATGGCTGACCGTAATGTCGCGCCAGGCTGGTACCCCTCCCCCATCCCCCGCAGTTTCAACGATCCCGAAAAAAATATTTTAACAAAAAGTTAAACCGACCGCAGCCCTCTCAGACCCCGAAATTTCCGTGCCATCGGTGGCGTGGGGCTCGCGGAATCGCGCGGAAGTGGGGCGAAACCCATGAAAACCCGATGGTAGACCGGTGGTACGGGGCTCGGGCATTAGTCAAGTATTGTGTTTGATATGCAAAATAGTGTTCATTTCATTGAAAGCAAATAACCAGTTGATGAGTAATTTACTGTAACTATTGTATGAACAGTAAAGTGAACAGTGCAGCTCTTTTTACCTGCGTCGCCTACGGCGGAAGCAGGTCTAGGTGTCGGGTCATCCCGTCCGTCTGTCCGTTCGTCCGTCCCAATAAGCTTGTCATCGCAACTCCTCTGAAACTACCAAACCAAATTCAACGATACTTGGTATACATTAAAACTGCATATTAGCAGGAAATATTGATCTTATAAATTTTACGAAAGTTATGCCCCTTCAAACTTAGAAAATCCTCATAAATGATCTTGTCATCGCAATCCCTGAAACTACCAAACCAAATTCAACGAAACTTGGTATACAGTAAGAACATCATATGTAGTTTGCATATTAGCAGGAATATTGATCCTAAATTTTATAGAAGTTATGCCCTTCAAACTTAGAAAATTTGTGAAAATTCTCATAAAATGATCTTGTCATCACAACTCCTCTGAAACTGCCCAACCAAATTCAACGGAAACTTGGTATCCAGCAAGTAACATCATAAGTAGTTTTGCATATTAGCAGAAAATATTGATCCTCTAAATTTTATAGAAGTTATGCCCCTTCAAACTTAGAAATTTTTGCAAAAATCCTTTAAATGACATGACCCTTTAAACTAACAAATATTTCAAAAAATCATCATATATTAGCATTTCAACTTATTTCAGAGATTCATATGGTTTTAGGGGATTTATACCATGCTGAACTGACAGAATTTTTTATTCAAAATTTTATAAATGATATAGCTGCGAGCGACACAGGTCCAGACATAATTAAGGTTCGCTTTGGTTTTCCAAAACGTCTCGCTTGTTTTCAAACGACAGTACTTCCACACTACAAGTATATTTTTAACTGACAGGAAAACCAAAAGTGGCTTTCACTGCAGCCTTGTCAAAGGATACATCTGTCTGGTACCACCATGCTGTACGTTATGACCGAGTGATAACCAATATAGGAGGTGCATATCATCCATGGACCGGACATTTTACAGTCCCGTACAGTGGTATATATCTCATATCGTGCACAGCGATGAGTGAAGGTCACATCGAATCGTACCTGGATATTGTGAAAAACCGTCGAGTTTTAACAACGTTGTATTCGAACAGACACACCTATCCCCAGAGTGCCCAGACCCTTATACTTTATTTGAAGAAAAATGACCGCATTTGGGTTTGGGGGCGAAGAAACCACCAGGTTTTGAATGGCAATGAAAATTACAACGTATTTTCTGGTGTTTTACTGTAGTTATATATATGTGTATCACATACTGCATGTAGAATAAACATGATAGTTTGCTGTAATGGGAGTTCAAGTTCAGTTTATTCACTCAAGCCATAAAATGGTTCATGAGGACTATGCGTTAACTCCAACTATATACATGTAGACTCGTCAGAGGTATATAAGGGATAACACGAAGACAATATACACATGTATATAATACAAAGCATGTTATAATGTAAAAAGGACATGGAAGTAATTGAGAACAGCCTATCCGACTAAATCGTATATTTTAGAAATAAACATACATGTACATAGTTAAATTTATCATTGTTTTTTTAAAAAAAACAACAACAAAAAACTACGTATTAGGGATTCGGGTTAGAATACGTCCTCAGTACCCTTTGCTTGTCGTCTTCGGATGAGGTCCCGTGTCACAGCAGGTGTGGCACGATAAAGATCCCTCCCTCCTCAAAGGCCATAAGCGCCGAGCATAGGCCTACATTTTTGCAGCCCTTCACCGTCAATAGTGACATCTCCAGACGAGCGAAAAATATCGAGTGGGACGTTAAGGTAGATCTCTACATCGTCATAATGGCTGACTTCCTTTCGAAACATGGACGAAAATATCACTATCAGGGTTATATATCAATTCATTTCAAATTTAAATGCCTATAGCTAAGTAAATCAGTAAGTTAGCGCGTTGTCTTCTGAACTGCAGGTCACGGGTTCGATTCCAGCAGGGTTTTTAAAATAAAAAATTTCAATTTGATTTCTACTAAAACTGCATTTTCTGACGAAATTGAGTGAATTTGAATCTTTTTATTTTCAAAATATTGTTTAACATATCCTCTATTTTTCATCCACGTCAAATTTCTCTGGTGTAGCATTCCACCTTAAACAACATACAATCCCATACTCATAATATTTGGCGATTCTATTAGTCTCTATGTTGACGTCGCTACGTAATTGCGTGGGAGCCCTCTTCCTGTGGCTAAACGGGATATTGTTGTGCCTCATGCACATCATTCGTAAATTCTATGGTCGTTATAACAATTTAGTTTACCAATATGACCTGCCATTGAGTCAAATGCTGTCTGATGTGTTTCATAACCATTGTTAGGCCGTTATTCACACACTGATTTGACCACGGATTGTTCCGTTTACCTGATCAAGACTATGGGCACACGGCGGACTGTGACCGGCAACAGGGGTGCTTACTCGCACCTGATCCCACCTCTGGTGCAGGGTTTATCACGATGACTCATCAGGGGCAAGACATGTACACTAGGTGGCACCTCCAGGAATGGATGGTAGTCTAAATATATTTGAGCAGAATGAAAAGAGGATAATATCCACAATTTAAAGTATTTTATTTGTACCGATCAAGGTTAATGACGAGATGATAACGAAATTCAGTATTACAATGTGTCATATGAGCTACTTTAAAAATAGCATGATAATGGAGGCACATCTAAATTTCAGTCCTCAGGTATGTTTCACTTTCTGTTCTTTGATTGTCGATGTCTTGGCACAGCGTTTCTGCTTACCCTGGCCAGGTTTCCTGCCACCAGTGGGTACGAAACCGATGCGGGCACCATCTGTTGGTGAAACATTTAAGGTTTCACAGTCCTTATGAATTTCCTGCAAGAATAAAACAAGAAAGAACTCATCACAAACTGTGAATCAAATTAGGGGCAACCAGTCTACTGTATTATACAAATTACGTACCTGAAATGTCGCTTCTCCTTCCCTTGCTCCTTTGTACAACAGTGACAAGGTGTCAATGGGCACTGAGAATCTCTGAAATTCTTGACACAGCACGAAGCTACCCTGTCCGACAAGGCTGCATTTCAAGTCTTTGAATTGTGCTCGATCGGCTTATGCTTTACAGCTTGTCAATCAGTGGTATCAAAGACTGTGGCCGCCAATCTGTAGCATGCTTTAGAACAGCATTCAACAACTGTGACATTCAACGACTCACAGTTGTTGTTGGTCTAATTCTGTACTGCATTACATGCAGCTGACTTGGTCTGAGTCTCTAAAATGTTGCCTCAAAAGCGGCACAACACGACCTTGAAAGTAGGTGTGGAATTGTGTGCTGTTAGGAAAGGCGTTTTCGTAGAGTGTCTGTGCTGGTCAAGCGGTGCTCGAAAAGAACCTCATCAGCAGATCTTGTAATTAGAGTTCAGTATTTTGTACAGTCCAACTTTATCCTGCAAGTTAAGTTTTGTAAACAAAGGTTGAGGTAATTATGTTATTGTTTACAAAGTTTCAGAAATTTGGGTAAATTTTATCCTATAGAACATTTTAAGTTTCCTTTAGGTAAAATGTGCTAAAACAGATTATGATTATTTGTTTGTTTTTTGTCCCGTTGAGAATATTTCATTCCTATTGAGACGTCACCATTGCCGGTGAATGGCTGCAAATTTAGACTTATGCTTAGCATTTAATAAATAGTTAATCGATTATGTGTATCCATTTATAACCGATATTCAATTATGATTTATAACCGATATTCAATTATGATTTTCTACCTGATTGCCCAAAACTACCTTTCATAATGTGCAGCATTCTCAAGCAATGTTAGAGCGTGGGTTATGTGAGCTTGCTCACTTTTTCTTTCATTGATAACGTGTCCAATTTGTTTCAGGTCCTTCGGATGAGACCGCAAAAAACCCAAAGTCCTGTGTCACATGCAGCAGGTGTGGCGCGACATAGATCCCTCCCTTCTCAAAGGTCATGAGCGCCGAGCAAAGCCCTTCACCAGCAATGGTGCACATGATGTCTCCATATTCATGAGTGAAATATTCTCAAGAGGGACGTAAAACAACATACATATATACAATCAATTTGCTAACTTTGACAGTCCGTCGTTGTCCTACTCCAAGGTCAAGGTCACAAGTTCAAACACCGGTCGTGGTAGCTCAGTGGTTAGAGTGTTCACCTCGCAATTGGGAAGTCGTTAGTTCGAGCCCCGCTCGTGGCATGGTCGCGTGAAACCTAAAACGTGTAACTAGGTAGCGATTGCTCCCTTGCTAAACGCTCGGCATTTAGAAGCGAAAATCACGGGTCTTTCGGATATCACCTTATAAACGGAGGTCCCGTATCATGTTAGGCGTTGACACGCTTAACAACCCTCACTTAACCTTACCTTAATCTTAAATATCTCTGCGCCAGAAGTTCCACCAAGCCCCTGTCACGGAAGATTTGAACGCCTGTCAAAGGAGCCAACTTCAGTATTGTGAACTACATATGCCAGAAGTGGATGTAAATCAAGTGGATTGCCTAAAAAACTCTAAAGAACTTCTTAGTAAATTTGAAATTCCCAGAACCTTTCACATATCAACAACATCAAAACATATGACTTTCAACACTTACACGAATCAGACCCATCCCGCACGATAACATTAAAACAAGGCTGTTGTAACATTATATGACGTTGCTTCTTTAACAAAAATGGAAAAAGGAAATATTCTTATCTAGTAATCAGCATTTCAAAAAATTATCTTGTTAAACTGCCACTCGATTCTACACACAAGTACTCTGAAGTTGATATTAAAAGCAATGCTGGAGTTCCTCATTACAATATCTTTGTAGTTTTTGGCAACTAGCTCTTCCAACAGTCTGTTGGAATCCAATGGGCACTAATTGTGCTCCTCATTAGGCTGACCTATTTTTATTATTCTTTATGAGCAGAATCATTCAAAAGCTTCTACATTGAAAAGAAGAAATCTCTAGCGGTGCTGTAATTCAACATTACTTGAATATAATTGACGATGTTTTGAATCTAACAATATAATGATTTCCATTCATATGTCGATTCAATACTATCCCAACGAACTAGAAATAAAGGACACCACAGAGTTTTCCAGTCTGCTTCGTACTTGGATATTTTTATTGAACATTGACAAACGGGCAACTAACTTAACTCAACTTATGACAAACGGGACGATTTCAGCTTCCCATCGTCAACTTCCCCTATTTTAGTAGCTATTCCCATCATCACCTGCATATGGTGTGTATGTCTCTCAATATGTCGATACGCAAGGCTGTTCTGCGTAATGATCAGTTTTGGAATCGAGGAAAGCTGCTTACAGACAAGTTGTTGTGGCAGGGTATTCACACATAATATCCTCTCTCATTTAGCAATAGCACGGTCGTAAATTCTATGGTCGTTATAACCGTGTGGCTGAATCACGAAGCTCATGATTCTCCTCTTCTCCCCTTCACTATCGCATAATCTCTTCGTATATGCGTAATACAAACTTTTTAGCAGGAAAGTGACTTGTCATTGCGATAACTATGACTTACATAGCTTGCGGCTAGACCATAGCGTAGCATGGCGTATCACCTTTAAGTACAGGAAGATAACGCATCAATCGTGAGCGGTGATTTCCTCCACGACGGCGACGCGGTACTCATATAATAATACATATATGCGTTCCCAAGGCCTCTGGACAATGTCAGTTCACATGTGATTCCATGCTGTTGTAGTATTGCCCAATCTTGTTTTTTATTATGTTTTAGACTTACGAGATTGATCAACTGTTTCGTTATCTTTACCTTACATAGCTCCACGTGTTAGTCGCATTCTTTTTCTGTCCTGCTGTTCTGGCATGTTTCCCAACCTGTCCATCCCTTGTGGTTCTCTCTCTCTTTCCCATCGTTCTCGTGCGCTACATACTCTCAGCTCCTGCTCTGCTGTGTAACAGGGCGCTCAATCGCATTACTTTGTATTCCCTTTAGTAGATTGTGTCCGCCACGGTCTATTCTTCGTGTGTCCGCTCCTACTGTCTCTCCTCTCAGACTCTTTTTGGATGACGTTACTCAACGTTCGTTCATACGTTGTCTGCTATGCTCTAACTGTTCTACCTTTGCCATCAACTACTCTATTACGATCTGTTATACAGCGCATCCTTCTACAGTAGATGAATTGCTTTTCTTTCCTTGGTTGCACCCGTCTCTTCGCCATTTATGACGCCGCCATTTGCGTGCCGTAAGAGGCGACTAAATGAGGGCGGTCATTCGGATTGGACGCGGAAAACGAGGCCCCTGTCACATGCAGCAAAGTGTGGACGAATAGACACCCCCCCCCCCCCTGCTCAAAGGCCCTGAGTGTCGGCATAGGCCTAATTTGCTGCCCTTCACCGGCGCGGCATTGGTGTCCGTCTCCATATGAGTGAAGTAGTCTCTAGTGGGACGTAAAGCAGATAATGATCAATATTTCCAAAAGAATCCTCACTTGCTACGAAGTAAGGTCGGTTGTTCTGTTTATGTCCCTCGCTACAGTCCACATGGCCAGTGAAAGGCCGAAAAAGGTCGAACTCGACGCTGTTGAGCAGAGAGGCTCTATGTGCCACACTGCTCCGTGACACGGGATCCTCCGTTTTAGCGTCTTGTTCAAAGAACCGCCCATTTAGTCAACCTCTTACAAAACATGCAAGGCGCAATGAGGATCTAATTCTAACCCGCTCCCCACTGGTGACACGGAATAATAAAGAATCTAGAAATTAAGCCCTTAACCTTAAATAGTTCGATCCGCAGGGCCAACTTGGGGCATTGATCATGACCCCCCCCCTTTTTTTTTTTTATTTTTTGATTCTGGATAGAACGACTAATATTTCTTTCTACGTTAATTATGTTTTGTAAATATGCATTAAAGATCATGAATCCAAAATGTTATTTTCGTCTCGGTCACGTAAATTGCTTAATGTATCACGTTAATCCCCCCCCCCCGCCCCCCCCCCCCCCCCCCCCCCCCCCCCCCCCCCCCCCCCCCCCCCCCCCCCCCCCCCCCCCCGGCGCTTACTCCGGCCGTACAAAAGCCAAATATGCGGATATTCACTCTAATAATTAGTACATGTAATTTACAACAAATATAAATTCTCTTCAAGAATCTGAGGACATATGATACGAATTTTATTTATCCGTGTCTGTTGCACAAAATTTAATAAGGGCTGAGGTGCGTTCGAACCACCCCTGAGCTTTTGAACACAACTGCGCAGAATTTACTCGTTCAATACTGAATCCACTGGTGCAAAATATTACACATCTATTACTGAACCCTCTCCATTTGAAAAATATTGTGTCCATTAAAATTTTGAAAGGGTTTGGTGGGAGTTTATTTTGTGGCGGATAGGTTAATTAATCAAAAAGTTCTAAATCTGCATGATTTTACAGTTTCTATTTCATCCAATATAATACCTTCTATTCTTATACCCCTATACGTGGGTTTCAGTTTAAAAATGTATTATACAAGTCGCTGAGACTTGGAACTATATATATTGTAATTTATTAATTTGGTTGATGTAAGTTCCCAAACTTGACAGAACACCGATTCTGTGTAAAAATTCAATTTTCCCCATTACAAGTATGAAGCCTTCTTTTTATATCTGTATTGTAAGAAGACATGAATATGTATCTATTTTATGTAATGATTGATCTGTGTTGTTTATATTTCTTGATGGCAAACTAACTCGAATAATTCATGCAAGCCCTCCGTCTCCGGGTCTCTCCGACTTATGAGCTCAATATAACAAGCACATGTGACAACCCCAGGTTTTCCCAATTCTCCTTCAATGTAGAAATCAAACATACCACTTCCCAACAAATTGACATTTAATACTCCCAGTCTCAGTTGCGAACCTTTCAGTTTAAATCTCGCACCCCCTCCACAAAAATCTGGGTACGGACCTCAGGCTGCGGCTTGTGATTGTGAATAGTCTTCTCTGGAATAAAACATTAGATGAAATGAATTAAAAATAAAACCAAATGCATATAATTTCGAATGCTTAGGCCTATAGATCTAAGCAGTGACTATTATACGTCACTGATCTAAGCTAAAGGTTTGATAGTGTATTCCACTAAGTCATCGCACTAAACGCACCCAAAGACATATTTTGCAACGTCATATTTTGCTCAAATACGTCATCACGAAACGAGTAAACTGAGTTCAGGTAGGTAATGTTATGAAACTTTTTCATAAAATCTACGTTAATGACAGTTAAATTATATTAGAATTGATTGACAATATCTATACCGTTATGTTGTTTATGTCGAGACACTTGCTTATAAGACTGGACACGGGCACTGCCACAGGACCCATGGATCTCTTACAGCTATCTGGCCACCGGCGATCGAGCCCGTCTCACGGTCTGACCGCCACATATCAATCATGATACATCATAACATGTAACGTTACATTTTACACCACTGATGACCCCATAGCCCCACCCCCGTCCGCCGACAACAGCTCAGTTTGGTCTTTTCGCCTCGAGTTACGTCCTAAACGGGTAAAGTCGAAATTTCCATCAGACTTAAACCTACCAAACAATGGTAAAAGATAACAACTGTGAATTATTAAGATTTCATACAAGTTTCTAGGTTGCCCCACCTTGGGGCATTATTGTAGTTTCCTTCAATTCAAATCTCAAAGATACCATAGGCGCTCCCCATGTACTTTTCGTTTTGTAATGATGAAGGTCCTACCCCTCTATACTATAAAATAGTAAGCCTGCAACTAACCGCCATATTGGATTTCGCCTGGGACCCCCATACCCACCTACTTTAAATATTTCTCGGCTCTACTGGGCTATTCATCAGCATCGAGTACGAGTAACTGATAAATCAAGAGGTCAACCGATTTCAGAAGTCAATAATTGTTTTATTAATCCATTAATAATGCATTTATTGAATAAGACAAAGGCGCGTTCATTAGAAAATATATCAACAAATTTTATCTAACCAAACCAGATTCGCGAATGATATCCCTGCCTGCGTCAGAATTTGTTAGTCCATGCCTCAGAGATTTACAGCTCTCCATTATTAATTTTGTATTGGCCTAGTTTTTCTTTCAAAGAAATTCAGAACGTTCTAACGGCAATCTCCGTTTCTCTCCTAGTGTTTTTCGCATAATCTTTGTACATTATCCTCCCCATCCCCTCATCATTTATCGTCGCAAATCGCGTACGTTCTTGCTCCTCCGCCATATTTTGTTTAAACGTCGTTCTTGGATTTTCCCTCCTTCTATATTTAGGTCCACGCCTGCTGTATCATTCTATTTTAAGCTCACCCGACATTTTGTTCTTATTTATTAGTTCCACGCCGGATTTGTCAGTATCTGTTTACCTTCGAGGTTCTAGTATATAATGTACTTGAGTTTTTATCAACATTTGACGCCTGTATAGTTTCATCCAATCAAATTCTTGAATTTTGGAAGTATTTAATAAATGACTATTGTCGATAATCTTGTAATCGCACAACAAGGTCTCATTATAGCGACGTATGTACAGAGACATACTATAACATAGTAACTATTTCTCTGCTGTACCTCAAATTAATTTGCGAAATGATGACTTTAAACGAGATTCGTTATAACCCCGCAACGTTTTAGTTGGTAGTTGCCACTAGTTGGCCTCGCTTTAGCAAGTCCTCAAACGCAATGCATGCTCTTGCGCATCTTATATTTTATAAATACTAGTCCTAAATATAACAGAACAGAACTTGATTCTGACCCTTATGCGGGCGAACCGAGCTGAGCCGGATATACCCGGGCTACTTAGAATCATGCAAGTGACCCGGCACATAAATGAAAATGTTGAATTTCTACCGTATAACATTTTTTGGCGCAGAAAAGGCTAACATTTTTACAAATATATTATGTTTATTTCATTAGAATGCCTGAATTAAATACATTCTGTCTCAGGATAAAAAGAGAGAGATTGTCCAAGATGTCAAGGAACTGGGTAGAAGTCTTGGTAGCGAAAACAAAGGTCTCATCATGAGACACCTAATCTGTGAAATACAAAGCTTGTCTCCCTTAGTTAAAAAAGATCAGCCCATGTTAAAGTTTGTAAAAAGTAGGGTCAAAAGTCACAAGGTCACTAGGCAATCACACGATCCGTGGGGATCCGGGTTAAGAATAGGTCTCAGCATCCCCTTGCGTGTCCGTTAAGAGGCCGACTGGAATGGGGCGGTCATTCGGGATGAGACCGAAAAAACCGAGGTCCCGTGTCACTGGCGGTGTGGCACGAGATACAGATCCCTCCCTGCTAAAGGCCTGAGTGGCCGAGCCATAGGCCTAAAATTTTGCAGCCCTTCCACCGGCAATGGTGACGTTCTCATATGAGATGAAATATTCTCGGTGGGGACGTAAAACAAGATAATAATTCAATAAATCACTAGGTCAAAAAGTCTTGATTCCAAAACAAAAGGTCTCATCATGAGGCATCTTATAGCATGGAATACTCACCAGTCCTATTTGTCCTTTAGTTTCCAAAAAGAATATAGCCCGGTTAAAGGTTTTATGAAAAGTAGGTCAAAGTCCAAAGGTAAGTGTAACTATGTCAAAAGTTTTGGTACAAACAAAGGTCTCTATAATGAGGCATCTATACATGAAATATTCAAAGCCCTAATCTTTAGTTCAAAAAGCATATAGCCCAGGTTATAAGTTTTTGAAAATAAGTGTCAAAGTCCCAAGGTCAAACTAGGTCAAGAAGGTCTTGCTAACCAAACATAATGGTCTCATCATGAGGCATGCCTAATACATGGATAATATCAAAGCCTATTCCTTTTAGTTGCAAATAGATATAGCCCAGTGATTGAAAGTTTTTGAAAAAGTAGTGATCAAGTCGCAAGTCCAAGGTCACTAGGTCACAAGTTTTGGTACAAAACAAAAGGGTCTCTCATGAGACACCTGATGTGAAATATAAAAGCTTGCCCCCCTTGTTCAAAAGATATAGCACGTTAAGCTTTTTGTGAACGCCGACAGGCGACACCGGGGTCATGACACATTCTCCCGGAGCTAAAAATTTACCCTAAGGCGCTTTGCATAAAAGTCCGAAGTTATCTTAAGAATATCTAAATGTATAAACACACAAGTCAGTTGACAATGACACTACTACAGCAAACCTCCATAAAACTAAATTTGTCTCTTATGAGAATAAGTATGATATTTAAATATAAAATGCTGGTTTTTATGTATGTTGTTTTTGTAGTCATCAATTATTTTATATAATGGAAAAATTAGTTTAAATAATTAATAAGAAAATTATTATACGGTTGTTAGCGAGAATACTTAGTGC
>CAJDSM010004850.1:3428-14674 GCA_903981925.1 Ostrea lurida
AGCACTCGCGTTTGCAGAACAAAACCGGATCGAGCTCTTCTTTAACGCAGAGGAAAAGGATTCATCTATTCAACAGTTTATCACCAAAAACGGCAAAAAAAGGCCTCAAGAAGTTTATGGTGCTTTAGGGAAGATGGAAATTGATAACAATTATTCTGATAGTTAGATCAATTCTATCACGACGTTGCCGAGAGTGTAGTGGGCGAAGCCCCGGAGTCCCCGTTAACTGGGAAGATGGTAACCAAATGGAGTCCCCACTGACAATTTGTTGCGTCCTGGAGTGTGTGTAGAATTTTGATCGATATGCACAATGACCATTACTTTTCGGGATATGGCATGCTTATAGTTGGACCCTGTTACCGGTATATAATGCTCAGTTAATTATGTTCTTGGTATCCAGTCTAATTAAGGTACTTTTTTGCGATTTGTAATAATTTACAGAAAAAAATCATTACATTTATGTGCGTTTCACACCACAGATGTTTAGATAACGTCTTTCTTATATGAATTCATTAGAATTTCGTGACATTGTTACACTGTTTTCTAGTGCTCCAACCCATATTTTTCTCTATACTTATCTGCTACGTTAATTTGTTCCATGATATTAAATTGGCCGGTATTTTCCGAAGTTGTACGAAATACAGTTGTATTGAAAATCGCAAGGATATTTTTTTATCCTCTTCTCTTAATTTGCTATGTTTACCCGACAGCTACCATATTTATCAAATTTCCTATATTGTGTATTGATTTTAGATAGTATTGTATCTTGAAATATATATAGTTCTGTTTATCTTGTTTGAAATCAGTAGCCATTGTAATTAATTTTCCTGTAGAGATTTATCAAATCTCAAATAAGAGTTTTGAAAGAAGTAGGCTACATGGTTTTTTCTAAAGTCAACTGGCCCAAAATATTGATTGATTTCACTTTGAGCTTCAAACTCTGCAGTCAATTAAAGAATATATTAGCAATCCAAAATCCGCTCAGTTTTTGATCAGTAAAATGATGCATTGTCATATACGAGAGCTTGAAGGTTGGCAAAAAAAATTGCAAAACTTGCCTTTTCAATGAAAATATCCTCAAATTCAGGTGGTTTTCCTTTTCAGAAAACATACAGCGCATGCGTCGGAGCAAATTCATATTTCAAGTTGTTATTTCATTCTTATAATGTTACACGATATAATACTTTCATTTTGCTCGACAATATGCCACATTATTTTCCTAAGCAAATAATTTGTATCACATTTGACTCTTTCAGACTCATTTTGACAAAAAGGCGGAAATGCTTATTCGTGATGTCATAATGCTATCAATTTAGGAAAACGTTCCAATTTTGTTAACGTAGTATGCCTGTATAATTTTTACTTTTCTTAAAACGGTGAATAAAGTGTTAATTTTCAGACCACATTTTATAGAGAAAATATTGACCTTTTTTATGTATACAATCGTACCTTTCTTCTTCCAACTGTATTAGATTGATAAGGAAATGTAAAAAAAAAAAGATCAAGTTGGAAATTTAGAAATACTGCTTAAAATTGGATAGCTCATCTGCCAAAAATTTCGTGAGAGATGCACCAGAAACGAATTAAAACAAGATTCAACACAATGTGAGGCAATGGTCTGTGTTACATAGTAAAAGCAAATAAACCGAACCGTGGATATGGCGTTAATACCTTTGTTCTGTATTCACACTTACAATCGTCTTATTGCAGTTAATTTTTCTTTCATGGATATTCGTCCAAATAGGAAAAGAGACCAGCATTGTCATTTGGTTTCACTCCAAGGAAAAAAAATTATACGTTTGGTTAATTAAGTGACTAATTACAAAATTCGAGTGGACCATCAATTTGATAATCAATCGTACATGTATTATAGGATCATGTGTACACATGAAAGTAACATGTATAAGTTTCTGATTTGTCAGAGGAAGGGCTTTTTGTCATTTTAGGATCTGCATGACGAAGCCCTCGTATGCACGTGTCAATGAAATCAGGATGAAAAACATTTTCTAGATTCATATTTATCTGTTATTGTCCACCCCTTCGAAAAAATATAAGAATCATTTTGTGTAAAGTGCATTACTTTTGCATTGAAATTGTGTACAGATTGTTTTAAACAAATATCATGAAAAATCTTTTCATCGGCGGAGGATTCTTTGTATTGTTTCTGGATACGCTATCGGATTACCCCCATCGCCGGGAACTCTGTGTCGGTCGCGTTTCTTTATAAGGAAGTGTGATTAGTCGTGTGGTTCGGTGATTGGGGTATCAATAGGGTTTTTACAGGTTGGAAAACGTTTTAAGAGCTCATTTTGCACCCTATCATTCCCAACAAAATTCCCGAGTATGGTGAAAGTGGTGAAAAAAAATAATATTATTCGTTTTTAGCACTTTATTGCATAATTCGAAAGAAAAAAGACACATTTTTTCAGCACAATAAAACTAATGTCTCCCCTTCCATTTTCCATAGTTTTAAAACCATTTTAGGGATCATCCCAAGAGTTATGGTTCATAACAGTCACCTATTCGTATAGGTACTTTTGTTGGGGGTTGGGGTTTTGGGGTGTTCGGTGTGTGTGTTCCAATTCAAGAATTTCATATATTATGGTTTAGCCTAGATATGAACATTAGTAATCAAGGGTATTAATTGAATACTAACAACACATGGCAATGAAGTGTATTTCAATACTGATCAAGATTGTTTAGTTGGCTGGTTTTTGACAGTAAGCATTCTACCTTCTGACCGCTCAAGGTCCACATTTTTGTCCGGGTACCTCATCTCTACACTAAAGTCGTTTCCAAAATGATGACAGTACAATTGTATTATCTCTGATCATGGTTACCAACATCGCACCACAATCAGTACTAGGATTAGTACGTTAAAAAACACAATCGTGTCGAATCTTTTTTCGGTGTGTCCACGAACTGTTCGTCATGCCTGTAGTTCACAACATTATAGTCTCCAAATAATTCTGTTATTGACCTTAGATTACAAAGCAATCAGTGCATTTGGCTGGCGAACTATTCATATAAAAATGTGTCTCACTCGTGGAGACACGGATGTCCGTGTGTGCGTGATATACAAGGGCCTATGTCAAAGGTCAAAATTCTATATTGCCCATAATCAAACAATTCAAAGTCAAAGATCAACACATCGGGAGGCACGCAATACTCTAGTTTTATCATGTAAAATCAACAATCGAAGGCCTATGTCAAAAGACAAAAGTTAGGCCCAGAGAACAAAAAAAAATTGCCCTCAAGAATTTCTATTACTTGACATTCACATTAAAGATCATGGCGCGCGACATACATCTAAAATCATTCAAAAGCTTCTGCATGACGAGAAATCTCTAGCGTTCAAATAAGTCGGGCATCGACGACGGTTTTTATCTATGAATTATGAATTTTCATAGAAAGGTACGATGTTCGATATAATCCCAACAATATAGAAATAAAAGACAACACAGAGTCTTCCAATCTGCTTCGTACTTTGGATATTTTATTTGATAATAAACATTAACGGGCAAACTAAAACTCATCTTTATGACAAACGACAAACCTTTCAGGCCTCTCCTCTCCATTCAATAGTGTTCAGTATTATGTAAGTCGCCTGCTGACTCGATCACTATACCTACCACTTATGAGAGTGTGGTTCTCTTCCTGGCCCAGGGTTTTATGATTAGTTTTTTGCTTATCGAGTGCAGAATGTAGTTTATGATAAAAGCTTCTCTACCTGCACACGGCGTGTGTTACACACCAATAAGCCGATTCTCTCCTCGTAGTGGTCCGAGAAATTCGTAGTGGCATGCTTTGGCGCTTGATACTTCGCTCATCTACAATATTCGTGCCTAAGATAAGCGGTGTTATATATATTTCGCGATAATCTATTTTCGCTTTATTTGCGAGTAGTATTTTGAATCGGCAAACAATTGAATTACGCATAAAAATTTACACCAATAGTCACTCAGACCTTGTATATTATGATAATATACAAAGATGATACACAAGAATTCGCAAAGGCCAATTTTATCGTTACTTCATATGCTATACTATGTCAAAGTTAAAGTGCTAATGTCGTTCTATTGCGCACCAATTTTTGTGAATACGCAAAAAAAACCGTTATACGGTTAATTTGCCATATGTCTGAGCGTATTCCACAGCCTCTCAAAAGCCGATTCTATTACACTGTTGACTTCGATTACTCGTTTACTGATCAAGAACCAATGGGCTCACGGCAGAGTGTGACCCGGTCGGACAGGAATGGCTACTTCTCTTTGGTTTACCTTGATTCCCACCTCTGACATGATCCAGGATCCGTGTTTGCCGAACTCTTGTGTTTTATATTCTGTTGTGGGGTTTATTTAAGATTGTGTTCAATGGTAGTTAGTTCTTCGCCTTTATGCTTGTTTTTCACCTTGTCACATGATAACATAAGTAACACTATACTAGTATGATTAGTATGATCTAGCTGAAACAATTACTCTATCATTATCACTTGCATATTACTGGAGTGATGTTCAGGTCAAATTATAGTTCATCTGTCAGTCCAATAAACCATCTTCATCTTCAGCTCCACACTAGTCTCTATAAAGTAAGCAATTGGATTATGTAACATGTATTTTTTGTACGGCATAGCAATGACACACCCGTCATTGCAGAACTTTCTATGCGTGATATGGATGATACCATCTCTCTCTAATAATGACCGTGCCGTATCATTTTGACACTTCGCGAGTCTTGTGGCTTCCGCAGCCCAACCATAGTGGCTCTCATTTTAAGAAGACCACTTACTCCTGCAGCTCTCTGTATTAGTCTCCTCGGATACGGCGTGACGGATCACTCCGAATCTGAGTGGGGGCGGCTGTGTCTTTTAACGCAGAGGAAAGGATTTCATCTATCAACATTTATCACAAAACGGCAAAAAAGGCCTCACAGAAGTTGTAATGGGTGGCTTTAGGGAAGATGGGAAATTGATAACAATTATTCTGATAGTTAGATCAATTCTATCACGACGTTGGCCGAGGTAGTGGGCGAATCCCCGGAGTCCCCTGTCTACTGGGAAGATGGGTAACAAAGGGAGTCCCCACTGACAATTTTGTTGCGTCACTGGAGTGTGTCGTAGAATTGATCGATATGCACAATGACCATTACTTTTCGGATATGGCATGCTTATTTGGACCTGTACCAGTTTATTAACAATGCAGTATAATTATGTTCTTGGTATCCAGTCTAATTTAAGGTACTTTTATTGCAGATTTGTAACAATTTACAGAAAATCATTATCATTATGTCTTTCAACACACGAGTTTACGGATAAGTCTTTCTTATTATGAAATTCATTAGATATTCTTGACATTTTCACACTTTTCTTAGTGCCCAACCCATATTTTTCTCTATATTATACTGCTATCGTTAATTGTTTCCATATATTAAATTAGCGTATTTTCCAGAAGTTGTACGAAATACAGTGTATGAAAATCGCATGGATATTTTTTTATCCTCTTCTCTTAATTGCTATTTTTACCCGACAGCTACATATTTATCAATATTTCCTTATTGTGTATGATTTTAGATAGTATATGTATCTTGAAAATATATATAGTTCTGTTTATCTTGTTTGAAATCATAGCCATTGTAATTTAATTTTCCTGTAGAGATTTATCAAATCTCAATAAGAGTTTTGAAAGAAGTAGGCTACAGTTTCTAAAGTCAACTGGCCCAAAATATTGATGATTTCACTTTGAGCTCAAACTCTTGCAGTCAATTAAAGAATATATTAGCAATCCAAAAATCCGCTCAGTTTGATCAGTAAAATGATGTTGTCATATGACGAGAGCTTGAAGTTGGCAAAAAAATTGCAAAACTGCCATTTTCAATGAAAATATCCTCAAATTCAGGTGGTTTTCCTTTCAGAAAACATACAGCGCATGCGTCGAGCAAATTCATATTCAAGTTGTTTTTCATTCTTATAATGGTACACGATATATATTACTATCATTTTGCTCGACAATTGCGCACATATTTTCCTAAGCAATAATTTGTACATGTATCACATTTGACTCTTTCAGACTCATTTTGACAAAAGGCGGGAAAATGTCTTATTCGTGATGTCATAATGCTATCAAATTAGGAATAACGTTCCAATTTTGTTAACGTAGTATGCCTGTTATATATTTTACTTTCTTAAAACGGTGATAAAGGTTAATTTCAGACACATTTTATAGAGAAAAAAATTATTGAGCCTTTTTATGTATACAATCGTACCTTCTTCTTCCAACTGTATTCGATTTGATAAGGAAATGTAAAAAAAAAAAAAATCAAGTTGGAAATTTAGAAATACTCTTAAAATTGGATAGCTCATCTGCCAAAATTTCTGAGAGATGCACCAGAAACGAATTTAAACAAGATTTCAACACAATGTGAGCAATGGTCTGTGTTACATAGCTAAAAGCAAATAAAGCGAACCGTGGAATATGGCGTTACCTTATGTTTGTATCATACTTACATCGTCTTATTGCAGTTAATTTTTCTTTCATGGATATTCGTCAAATAGGAAAAGAGACCAGCATTTGTCATTTGGTTCCTCAAGAAAAAAAATATACGTTTGGTAATTAGTGACTAATTACAAAATTCGAGGTGACCATCAATTTGATATCAATCGTACATGTATATAGGATCATGTGATACACATGAAAGTACATGTATAAGTTTTCTGATTTGTCAGAGAGAAGGGCTTTTGTATTAGGATCTGCATGACGAAGCCCTCGTTGCACGTGTCAATGAAATCATGATGAAAACATGTTTTAGATTCATATTTATCTGTTATTGTCCACCCCTTCGAAAAATATAAGAAATCATTTTGTGTAAAGTGCATTACTTTTGCATTGAAATTTGTACAGATGTTTTAAACAAAATCATCATAGAAAATTCTTTTCATCGGCGGAGGGATTTTCTTTTGTATTGTTTCTGGATACGCTATTCGGATTACCCCCATCGCCGGAACCTTGTGTCGGTCGCGTTTCTGTTATAAAGGAAGTGTGATTAGTCGTGTGTTTCCGGTGATGGGGTTATCAATAGGGTTTTACAGGTTGGGAAAACGTTTTAAGAGCTCATTTGCACCCTATCATTCCCAACAAAATTCCCTGACGTATGGTGAAAGTTGTGAAAAAAAATAATATTATTCGTTGTAGCACTTTATTGCATAATCGAAAGAAAAAGACACATTTGTTTCAGCACAATAAAACTAATGTCTCCCCTTCCATTTTCCATAGTTTTAAAACCATTTTAGGGATCATCACCAAGAGTTATGGTTCATAACAGTCACCTATACGTATATGTACTTTTGTTTGGGGGTTGGGGGTTTTGGGGTGTTCCTGGTGTGTGTGTTCCAATTCAAGATTTTTCATATATTATGGTAGCTAAGATATGAACATTTGATGTAATCAAGGGTATAATGAATACTAACAACACATGGGCAATGAAGTGTACTTCAATACTGATCAAGATTGTTTGGTTGGTGGTAAACTAATTACGTCAAGGTCAAGGGTCATAAAAATGTCACATGACACATTATCTGATCATGGTATACCAACACACCAAATACCAAAGGACTACGTAAAAAAAAATATGGTCCGGACAAAATGTCCCAATAATTCTGTTATTTGACCTTTAATTACAAAATCAAGGTCAGAGATCATAAAAAATGGTATGCGACACGATGTCTTATTAAAGGCCTATGTCAAAGGTCAAAAATTCTATTATTGACCATTACATAAAAATTCAAAGTCAAAGATCAAACATCGATGGCACGCAATACTCTGTTTTATCATGGTAAATCAACATCGAAGGCCTATGTCAAAAGACAAAAGTTATGGCCCGGACAAAAAAAATTGCCCAAGAATTTCTATTACTTGACATTCACATTAAAGATCATGGCGCGCGACATACTATCTAAAAATCATTCAAAAGCTTCTGCATGAGAAGAAATCTCTAGCGTTCCAAATGTCGGTGCATCGACGACGTTTTATCTATTGATAATTATGATTTTCATTCAGAGGTCGATTCGATATATCCCAACAAACTAGAAATAAAAGACAACACAGAGTCTTCCATATCTGCTTCGTACTTGGATATTTTATTGATAATAAACATTAACGGCAAACTAACAACTCATCTTTATGACAAACGGGACAATTTCAGCTTCTCCATCATCAATTCCCATATTTATGTAGCTGCATTCCATCATCACCTACATTATGGTGAGTTGTTCTGAGTATGATTAGTTTTTGAATCGAGGCAGGTTATTTACGAACAGGTTGCTGCAGGGGTTTCAACAACCACGTTTAAAGGCAGGATTTCGCAAATTCTATGGTTGTTATAACGATTTACAAATGTAATTTGCCAGTATGTCTGACGTATTCCACAGCAATTGTTAAGCCGTTCTTTATACACTGATTTTGACTTCGGATTACTCCGTTTACCTGATCAAGACAATGGGCTCACGGCAAGTGTGACCGGTCGACAGGGAATGCTTACTTCTCTTTGGTACCTGATTCCCACCTCTGACATATCCAGGGATCCGTGTTTGCCGAACTCTTGTTTTATATTCTGTTTGGGGTTTATAAGATTGGTCAATGGTAGTTATCTTCGCCTTTTCATGCTTGTTTTCACCTTGTCACATGATTAACATAAGTAACACTATACTAGTATGATTAGTATGATTAGCTGAAACAATTATTTCATTATCACTTTGCATATACTGGAGTATGTTCAGGTCAAATATAGTTCTGGTCGTACAACAAATCTTCATCTTCCTAAAATATATAACAGCAATGGTTATGTACATGTATTTTTGTACGGCATAAAATAAGCGTATGTGTGCAGAAACTTTCAGATAATAGTGTAATGATTTAAAACTGTGCAGTCCATATTACTGTATTCTAATGCATAAGTTGTCTCCGATAATATTGGACCGTTTTTCGAGACCACTTTTAGTCTCACTTCCGTTGTTTGTCCTAGTGGCCACGAACAATGTCACTTCCGGTATTCCGTTTTGGTAGATTGAAAATTCAATATGAAATTTGTTAAGGTAAAGGTTGCATATAATGTAAAAAAAAAAATGTGTACATACCGGAAATAACGTACATCAATTTCTCTTTGTTTCTTAAAACTAAAATAATTTTTTCATAAAATCAGGACACCAATTTTTTTTTTCATATGTTGAAGAATACAATATTCCTACATGCAGAAAACTGGGGTGCAACTTAAAAACTTTGTACCCCTCCGATAACAGTACCCTATTTGTATATGGATGAAAAATGAACACAACGATATATTGATTGCAGTTTGGTAAGAGTTAATAGAATAAAATGAAAAGAGGTGCTCAGCGCTAGTCTTTCACATATTATCTATGATATATTTCAGATATATGTAAAATTATCACACCAAATTATTCAAAATTCCTTACGTTAAGTTACTAGTAAATGTATGTGCCGTATCAAACAGTATTTTGTTCGATGTTAAAAAGCATTTTTTAAAAATCATAAACAAGCTAAATAATTCAATGAGAAAAAAAGGAAATGATAGTTAAATCAACATTTTTACTGCATAACATTAAAGGGGATGATTATAGTAGTACACGTGATAAACATATGTCGTAATATTTGATTGTGACGTCACAATGCCACGCCAAGCGCAGGCTATTTTCAATGTAAAATCATATTTTCACAAGCATTATCTGCTTTCAATTCTGCATATATTAAAAAGAAACCTAAAGATCTTCCTTCATTAAAGGAGGTTATTTAAATAGCTTATGATTGAAATATCTGTGATCGGGGGCTCTTTTTATAAAATCGACAACTCTGAAATAATGAACTGTGCTCTGCATTCTTGTTGAATATTCAATTTAAATAATTATTATAACAATTTAAAATAATTATTGTAATGAACATTTTTTCCTTTATATAATTTTTTAAGATTTCCCAATACTGAACTTTATTCTATCACTGCCCATGAATAGAAATTGGTATTTAATGGTATTGGTAAATCGAATTCAGAAACTGCATGGTTGCATTCTTTCCACTTGCTCACCCACAGCACCCACCTACCCCCCTACCCCCACCTCCTACAATTTCACTTGTACAATTTATTTTGGAGAGTTTTTATCAAATTGAGATAAATAAATGAATATGATTGAACATCTCATAGCCGTGCTTATGATTTTAATTGTTATATTGAAATTCCGGACTTACAAAAAGAGACTGTGTGGTTAGATTTAACAAAATTTTATTCTGTACACTGAAAACAAACATAATTTTATTCAATAATTAATCTAGCTTCAATAGATTATTTTTTCACGAATCGAAAAGGCGAGTGGCTTGGTATCTTTTACTACACACAATTAAAAAAAATTCAATGACGGTTTTTATGAAAATATGAATTATGTACTGAGAAAAATGCTTTGCAAAGAGCATTTTTTGTTCATTTTGGAGGGTTTTCCTAATATTTTAAAAAAAAATTGGCAAATGTCAAACATAAAATTATTTCAAAATATTTAATGACTGGGATATTTTGAACATTCTTGTTTAAAAATTCAACAATATAAATTATTCAAATTATTTTTCAGCAGGCCCTCTATATATCATTTTATAGAAATTAAACATTTTTTAAGTAAGGGAGGTAATTCAGACCTGATTACTCCCTTATTTGTCTAGTTCCCATGACGAAACTTCCACATATTGTGAAGGACACTTCAATATAGATATATGAAAAAAATGGAAAAAATTCAATGATAGATTAATTTTAGCTTGTTCTATTAATATCCCCCTTAAGCATTATGCAATTTGTATTTTCGCTACAATACATGATTCAAACACACTATCTAACCTGCCCTGCGTGGCTTAGTGGTCATGATAGATGCTTGTTTGCAAACGAAAGGTCCCGGGCTCGATTCTCGGTCTCAAAGGCAAACCATTTAAATGACATTAGTTGGTATGTCCTTTCGCCAAGGCAACCTGATCATGATAAAGGAACAATGCGGTCAACAGCGGATGCGTAGTCCTCCTGGGCACCTGATTCCGCCTTTGGTGTATACAGCAGTACATGTATTTGTTTGCACTACGCTTAATTTTGTACCGTTTTAGGAGGTATAAAATTAATCTGTTATCGCTGTTAATTATCTTCGCCTTTTCATGTCACAATTACTGACCTGTTTGTGTATTCCTATAGGATATAATTTATTCAAAAGATTC
>CAJDSM010004853.1:1369-20429 GCA_903981925.1 Ostrea lurida
ACATCTTGTTTATACAGTGCACAATGTGAAGCATCTTTTATAACAATGGCAGGATTTGAGTATTCATTATTACAATAAATGTGATCCCGTAGAAGAATATTCTGAGAACACGAAGAATTAGATAGCCAGAGGAAATCATCTTGTCAAGGGTTACAAGGCATGCATTGATTTGTTACCTCGCACTAACCCTTAACCTCAGGCGCCATTCAAAACATCGGCCCTTGGTGGTGCATATGATTGGTTTTGTTACCTGTACCAGAGATCCAATCACATATCGCCAAAAACGACACTAAACCCGCATGGTGCGGCGCTGACAACATGGTGTAAAATTTGTTGTCAGGCTGTAGATTCAATGGCGGAAATTCGTTTTCTTTGAAAAACCATGCAGACGAAGTTTTAAAATGTAAGCCGCATCAAAACGAAGAACTGTCTAATTATATGTGTGTCGGTTATAAATCAAGAAATTGTATATCTTATTAAAAATTCACTATGAAGTAAATAAAATGCTCCAAAAATTAAAGGACGGGAAAAAGTATATTGCTAGAAAAATAGTTTCCTTGATGCTGTGAAAAATATCCCATGTATTGCACTTCCGTTCATGCTCTTTACCAAAGTTGCATCTTATACAAGGAATCTCATTGACTGATTTAAATTTAGATTGGTGCGCCATGATGTAAAGAAAAAGATAAGGAACAGTGATCAATCTCGTAAATCCAAAGAGAATGCAAACACAAGAGTTGGGCAAACACGGACCCCTGGTCACGCCAGTGTTGGGATCAGATGCCTAGGAGGAGTGAGCATCCCCTGTTGACCGGCCACACCCGCCATGAACCCATTGTCTTGTTCAGTTAAACGTAGTAATCCATAGTCAAATCAGTATATAAAGTACGGCTTAACAATTGCTATGAAACACAANTCAAATCAGTATATAAAGTACGGCTTAACAAATTGCTATGAAAAACAACGGACAGCATTTGACCTAATGGCAGGCCATACTGGCGAACTAAATTGTTATAACGACCATAGAATTTGTGAAAATCATAAAAAGATACCCTCCCCCTAAATGAAAATAATAAAAAAAAATAATAACAAACGATGGATTCTGTAGTAATTACTTCCTCAAATATATTTTTCACCATTATTCAAACAATCGAAAAATGTACATTTTTATTATAATGAATTTGCTCTAAAATGAAAATCATCACCGGATCCATGTAATACCTCCTTCAGTTACATATTTTTTCTCTGGGACTTTTTGTTTCTCAAAATTATAGCAATAACAAACATATGCACTTTCGTTTCCATATTCTAGTGATCGTAAATCAAAAAGCAAATTGCACAGCATGAATACATTATTCAATAAATTATCACAGTTTTAAATATGATTGATAAATGCACAATAACAATATAGTAGAAATCATTGGATAACTAATATAAATATACCTCGTATGTCACAATATTGATAACATCACCTATAATTATAACATTTGGATTAGTGATTACCTAGTATGTTATACATATATATTGCATTTAGTGATGTTTGTAACCCTACCAGTCAAAACCAAAAGCTTTAGAACTCCATAATAAACATAAGTTTACTATACATTGACAAGGAAAACTGTACTATTTGTCAAAAGTAAAACCGACATTGGTCGTATTTCATAACAGTTCTAAAGGTATATTTTTGCATTGCATATGATGTAAAATCAACCAATGTTTCGACCTGAATGATTTTTTTATCACATATTTCCTTCTGGGTTTTCTCCTACTCGCCAATCGTGTAAATGAGAGTGAATAAACCGTTGATTGTTTTCAAGTGTCAATATTTTCTCGTTAACAGAGCTGACATTCTGGTGTAAGAAATCTATGTCTTGCTGTAATTTTGAGGTCCCAGGTGAATCATCTGTGGCTTCGCTTTGGTAGAGATGATCCCATTCTTTCTGGTTTTTATTCACTTGCACAGCCTGGTGTGGGGCTCCGTTTGACTGATCATTACTTACATCGTCTTGATTGATGGGATCATCCTTATCTTGTAACACCTTAATCAACTTATTTTGTTCCATGAATTCTGCTGTTAAAATCCGAATGTCACCGGTCTGAATTGTGTTCTCATGCTCCAGTTTTTCAATTTTGTCGTCCTGGTCTTCATTCTTATCCTCTATCGTATTTATTCTTCGAGTTAGTACACTATTTTCATTTTCTAAAGTCTGTGATTCCCTTTTTTGGCTCAGATTATTCTGAGATAACGATCTCACTTCTTTCTGTGTTTCATATGCTTGTTCCTTGAGTGACTCGACTTCTGCCTTCCTTTCCATGTTTTCATCACGAAGTTTCTTGACTTCTCTTTTGATTTTGTTTTTATCTGTGATTGCAATCTTTAGTCTTCTCTCTTGGGACACCCGCTTCTCATTCAGTTCCTGGATGTTACGGTTTTGTTGATCATTTGTTTCATGGAAGGCGTTTATTTTTCTGTCTTGTTCTATATTTTCGTCCACTAATAACTTCACATTTTTGTCCAAATTGGATGTTGTGTCGGAAAGAGAGTTGATGCCTCTTTTATATGTTGCAATAGAATCTTTCAGATTCTGTATCGTCTGCTTTTGGTTCAAAATTTCCCCTGAGAAAGAGTCAATACCACCTGATGCATCATGGGATAATCGTAGAAGTTTCGTTGATGTTGCATTCTGTGCAGACAGATCCTCTTGAAAAGAATGGAGTCGACGATTTTGTTCGTTATTCACATCTCTTAAACTACGAATACTAGATTTTAGAGAAATCACTTCCGTTCTGAGAGCATCAATTAGTTGTTCTTGTTGTTTTCGCTGAGATTTTAATGTTTTGATGTCAGTAAACAACACTTTCAATGAGCGTAGGAGAGTTAATGNCATCAATTAGTTGTTCTTGTTGTTTTCGCTGTGATTTTAATGCTTTGATGTCGGTAAACAACACTTTTAATGAACGTAAGAGAGTTAATTTCATTGCTGACTCACGGTTCAGATGCTGGCGAATCATTAGCAATGCAGCGTGTGGTTGTGACGTCATGGATTGTTGTGCATCGGCAAACGAAACAGGTGAAAGAATACAAAGAACATATCCACACAGTAACCACAGTCTACTCATTTTTATCACCATTAATCCATACTCAGAACCCACGTCTCCCTGAACGCTCTGTAACAATTCCTTATATCATCAAAGTGGCGTCTTTTGGAAACGGAGCACATTCCGCTTTCACTTTACAAATGGATTCCCCGTTCTAGAACAAATCGTTTATTAATCATCGCCAGCCAGGAAATATTATCACGCTTTAAATATCAATTTGCATATTCATCGTGTTGAAATAATAAAACGTATTGATATTAATTATATGCATTAACACGAATGCGGTTTTACAGTGAGTGGCCCGTTCAACCATCTCATCCATTCATATATAAAACAAAGTTTGATCCCGATGTTTAAATCGGTCAAAAGATGATCTGTAAAGCGCACGTGTCTATAGTATATCAAATTATGAAAATACAATTTGTTTGGAAAATAAACAGTTTATCATTTGTCGTATCATCGGCATTGTAGTATAGTGATTCTAGATGTTAAAATTTCGTTTAGAGTTGCTGGAGTTGGCTTAAAGTTAAACATTAATCATATAACAAATTCTTCTCTTAATTGCTCAAATAATACCAAATTTGTAAATTAGTAGAAAACGCAATTATGACTTTAAATATAACATGCTATTACGTCAAATAGTATGATATAAATTAGAACTTTACATGACTTAGCTCAAAAGTAGATTTTTAGCGATCTTTAATTAATAGTTTTGGCGTAAATATAGGTAGAATAAATATTGTCATGCTATTTTTTTATTTCCATTAGTCCAGCCTGCACTAACAGACAATTGTCCGTGCAACATGGATATGTATTCTCATTATCATCTTTTTTATTTCTTTCTAACCAGAAGGTATGTTTGGCCGCTGTATATATATTTTTGCTATCTGCAGAAAAGTAAATGCAAATGACGAACCGTGCGTGTATAAATCTTGTTAATAGTGCCAGAAGATTTTTTTCTGTTTGTGAAACTTCAAGAATTTTTAAATAACATTATGATTGGAAAATTAATTAACCAGAAAATAATTTGGTGTACTTTTTTTAAACAATTCCACAGTTTTTAACTGCCCGACCGTACGTTAAACATTGAATTTGACTACGGATAACTCCGTTTAATCACTTGATTCAAGATAGAGCGCTTCACAGCGGGATGGACCGGAAGACAGAGGGATGCTACCTCCTTCCTTAAACCGGATCCAGGAGTCCGTGTTTATCACCTCTTCATAGGATTATGAGATTAATCAATTGTTTCTTAGCTTCACCTCTTCATGTATATTTTATGCTACCCATGATAACGCCTATCAGCTTATGGTCTTAGATAATCAATACAAATTGTGCTGTTTACGATTTCCCCTGTAAGGCAATAAAAATATATAATAATCAGAGAATATTGATGTAAATCTGTTTACATTACAATTGTACACTAATATAAACGATATTAACGCACTGTCAAATGATATAGATTGTTACATTGTAACCAGATAATATAATAGTCCTCACCTAATAACAATAATGGTTGCATTTATATCCTTTGTTGTGTACTAAAAATGGGGAATATTTTTATCTTTTGGATGTCATCTGGGACATTTAATTCTAATTCATTTTATATAGGATAAATTATCTTATTGAAAATCATAGGAGTTTATCCTACTTAGGATTTAAGGTTTTTTTCTCCCATAGGATAATGATAGGATTTTGATAAGATAAAAAAATCCCCCATTCTCCTACACGATTGTATCTTTAGGAGCTTAAATATCTCTTATGTACACAGTTGCAGTAACTTTAGCTTTAAAACTAGAATGAAGGTGGCAAAAAAATTCTTACGCAAAGTATACACTGTAGTTGTTTTCTGCACAATTGAATAAAAAGGGTAGCAAAAAGGTTGGACTTTTCGTGTCCGACAAAGGATGCTTCTTTGTAACGCGGGTTAGGATTTTTTTTTCTGCAATGCTAGTTTTCCTTCATCACCCAATAAACCAAACAAAGGAAAGCATTTTATCTTTATTGATATTAATTAATTCCAAGGATTTTTCTTAACAATAAAAACTAGGACTTCAGTAACTAAAAATAGCATAGTGTTTGCATTTCGTTAACTTTAAAACGGAACAGCCAAATTCAACCTTTGACCTTAGAATCACTCCTTATTTTGGTAAATGAATCATGCGGTCAGGTGAACACAAAATCGGATCCAACTAGTGCAACAAAACATGCCCATTAATAGGATGATAAAAAGCAATGTCAATTTCAACAGGAAATATAAGATAAATATTGTCCGTTGAGGGACATCATTCCACCCCTGAATACATGGCCTGTGTAAGTTAAGCGGTCGCTATAATGGGGCGATGGCACGGTCCTAAAACTCTTGTCCAGAATCGTCCCACAATGGCATCGATGGGGCAGAATGCTTTACTGTATTGTGGCCAATAAAGAATTGGGGCGTATCTTTGAGCCAAAGAAGTCCACGACCAGAACCCTACACATGTGGAACCCGCGCGTGTCTGGCTGTCAACGTAAGGTACACGTTTTGAATGGTTAAGAGGAAAAGGAACGCGCGATCTCAGAATATGACCCGATATGATTGCCATAGATACATTGTATCAGCGAGAAGGTGTTTTCGCACCTTGAGATTATTTTATTAGAACGCCACCTCCGAATATGTTCTTTCCGTTACGCCAAGCGCAAGAATAATCGCTCATCACGACGGTTAATAGACACGTGGTCCACTGACCCTGTAAAGCTCTGTCCGTGAGCAACCACGCGTCTCCGAATGGACCAAACGAAACCGAATGGTGTTGCAAAGCAACCCACTGTATTCGACAATAAGCGGTGCCTGTGTTGTGTATGTGGACCAACAATCGGGACGCTGTACATTGAGTGAAACTTCCGCAACCGATTCTTAAAGTGTTGCTTGACGCATTGCCAGATCACCAAGTGCCCACAGCTTGGTGTGCTTGTCGCCGTCTGAAATCACTCGTGAACTCCTTGCGTGGTTGTAACCTCGCACACTGACCTTGGTGTTGTGATCGGATTGTTGCTATATTGGATTTTCACCTCAACGTAAAAAAATATATGTTTCATCGGCTCCACTAACCTGACAGTTATATCCGTTGAAAACGGTTCAAATAAACTTGCAGTTATCCCTATGAGGGAATGCCAAAGTCTAATCTTTTTTCTAAACCTCCATCAATGAAATGAAGTTCGTTTACAGCCGAAGCGGAGAGGAATGAAGTAATACAAGTCACTTCCCGTTGGAGAAATGTATCGAATCTGATACATATCCCTACACCGCAATTACTTCCGAGGATTGGCTGACAACAGTGTCGTAGCCCCAGGGGTTAGAATCAGTGATGCCTAGCTCAAGTCCCCAATGGGTCCAGGGAGTTAATAGCCCCCCCCCCCCCTCCCCCCTCAATTGTCCTACTGAAAAATGATTTTTGTGGCATTGCCAAGCCGTTTCCAGAAGTAAGAATTTTTTTTTTCGTTTGAAGAAAAGTTGTTTCCTTTGAACATTTGGGAGTCTTTAATCGCTGAATAGTGCCTAGTAAGCGAATGGCGGGTGGGCAAAGGAGGAATAATGTTTGCCCGAGTAGCCCTATTAAGAAATATTGTCTTGAAATGAAACTTTTTTAAACTTTGTATAGGGTGTTTATACCATGTATAGGAAAATGTTACAGCCGCACTCCCAGTCGATATACGCGTTTTTGATATCAGTTTTACAAAATTGTTGAGCTTGGTCAAAATTTCGTTTCATGATAAGCTTTCACCCAATTCAGTTGTTTATAACCATGGTCGTCTTTTTAAATACGGCAGAGGTAAACGGAGATGATGCTTGAACCTCCCTATGAGGAACCTAAATATTTTTTATCTGAATGTTGATTTGAAGGAAACTTGAATCTATATTATCAAGAAGCTTTCGGGAATATCTTTACTCTTATTGCCCGTGGTTCTTGAGAAGAATAATTGTTAACAGTTTTTTTCCCTATATATTTGCATGTAAATTTTGATCTCCTATTGTGCCCCACTGTACCCCAGAAATCATTATTTTAGAAAACGTGCATTCCCGAGTATCATCAGTGAAGCTTTGCATGGCTTTTTAAATTTAAGCTTTTTCTAGCCCCAGTGGTTAAATGAAACTCGCCCCTATTTTGAATTATCTCCCGGTTATTTTTAGAGGAGCAATATGGCCCATCATTGAAGCGTCTTGAATTCCCTTTCACGCAAAGGAGATTTGTATCAATAGCTAGTTGAAATGGACTAGTGTTGCTGCAAAGAAAGTTGAAATTGTGAAAAGTTTCAAGACGGTCAAACTTATATATAACGGGGGGGGGGGGAGGGGGGGGGTATGATGAGGAAAGTTGAGGGCAAATTTCTGCAAACTTCACCATCTTTTTGCATAAAACTAAAATAAAGAAGAGCACCCTGAGTACAACGCTGTCTGAATAAAGCAGCAAATGAGCATGACGGTAATTAACAGAAGAATATGTTACTATTTCACAGGGATAGCGCAAAGTGTCCAAATTTTATTTTAAAATTTTCTCTCTCTTCTCTCTCTCTCTCTCTCCTCTTCTCTTCTCTCAATCTCTCTCTCTCTCTCTCTCTCTCTCTCTCTCTCTCTCTCTCTCTCTCTCTCTCTCTCTTCTCTCTCCCATACCCCATTTGGATTAATAATGTTTTAGCTAACACTGCGTAATGTTTTGGTATTTTCCAAATACATAGTTCCACAATAACCGTGTGATTTAGAGGCCATTCCGTAAAACCAAACAAGTAAATATTATTAGCTTTTTCCCGTCCGTTATTTGCTCTTGATTAATCTTTGTCGTCCTGTTGGGAAGATCAGGTAATTCAATTATACATAGCAAGTAGATATTTTGGTCAACATTTATAGGAAAATTATAGAGTGGCTAATAAAAGCATCGCCATTATGCATCTCTGTAATGAAATCACGGGGGAAATTATCAATAAAAATGCAAATGTGTGTCATTGGTGTTTTGAACTTTAAATCATACATATTGCTTTTCTTTGTTATCATGTCGTATATTTGAGAAATATCCCATCAACTTCGTATTTTTCAAGGCATTAATTAACTAACGAAACACCAGGAAACAATGATCATGAAAGCAAAAACATATAACATGACTTGGTGGAGGAAAGGGGGGGGGGTAAAAAGTGAACAATACTCTGCACTAGGAATCTGAATTTGATACCATTCAAATAATGCGTTTGCCTATAATTATCAAGGCGTAAACCGGGGGGGGGGGGGGGGGGGTGGTGAAGGGGGGGGGGGTGAAGGGGGGGGGGGTGTTGAGTTGCACCTCAATTTTAAAAATGAAAATACTAAAACCTCTTCAGCGTCCGGGGGCTTTGCCTCCCGAACCCCTACCAGGGTCTGTCTTGACCGCGCTGGGAGCTAAAGGGTCCTAAGCCCCAATGTAAATGCTAAAAATATCTCAGTTTTCCAGGGCTTTTCGTCCCTAGACCCCTACCAGGGGTCTGCCCTGGACCATTGGGGGTCTACAGGGACCCTATTTAAAGTGGACGCCAGACTGCACATGTACGGTAAGTACACAATTTGATTTAAATCGACAATGTTCCAATCTTGAATATATTGGACAATGAACGTTAATCAAAATATACATATATTTTAGACACATGAACCCCCCCCCCCCCAAAAAAAATGCACGTATTAGGCGACAGTTTAAATAAATTTTGTAAATGAGAGGATATTATTCAATGTGAAATATTACTAAGGATCCAAACTTCCTACCACTATATTAACTGAAAGACATGTTCTTCTTCATTATTGCAGAAGTTTTGTTGGAAGCGATACATTGAATGATTCCTGTCTCTTCATTGACTTCAAACTTCTTAATTGCCCTTCAAATCAGGGATTTTTATTTTTCCTATTGAAATTTGAACAACGAGAAGACATGTTCATGTAATTAGGAAATGAACCGCTTCAATAAAATACGTTAAAAATAAACAGCGGGAATCCTCTCGTTATCCTTGATTGAATTAATATGGAGTTTTTTTTTTTTTTTCATTTTGACCTAGTCTGATGAAATAATATTGACTGAGATATTCTGTTTTGTTGACAACACGTCCACCTAAGGTTGATGAATCTCATATTTAAAATCAATTCCTCTTGTGAAATACCATCACGCTACGTAATTCATGAGAATGGAATGTCGTGTAAAACCATAATGACGTAGATGAAAATATCTCTTTTCTCTTTTTGAAATCCATGTAAGTATTCATTATAGTAATTAATAATTAGAAAAATTCTGAAGTTTGATGCAAATCAGAGATATATGACGTAGGAATTTTAATAATGAATGTCCGAAATCTTTGAAATGATTCAAGTGTAATAATACCCGTCTTCCTCTTTGCCAGTTTTATATTAAAAAATTGGCATCTTCGATTTCATCTAACCGGGGGGGGGGAGGGGGGGGTCCTAATGTGTAGTATTTTACAAACCGCTTTCAACTGCTTTTAGTTCAAAAGCATCCACCGTGCTAAACCCTTACAGTGATATTGGTATATGTAATTTCTGTCCGAAGATGATCGATTGGTTTATAGCTAAACAAAAACCACAACGCGAGTTCCAGAGGCCTACCAACGCAGTGTTAGCAGGCGGTCTTTATTCATGTCGATAATTGCGAATGAAAACAGTTTAAGATGGTATATATATATTTTCCATTGAAAAATCGTTTGTGTTTTGAATTTTGTAGAGCAAAAATTAATTAAAAGTCAAGCTCTAATTTATATAAAACAGCCGCTACCCCTTTAAGATAAAAAGAAGCAACTCTCTTTACATTGAAGTTATACATGTATATTAAAAAAAACCAAAAATCGATTTGATTTTCACTGCGATTCGTCATCTTGGCAAAATGAAAGAAATGAAAGAAAAGTAGTACAATAGAGTAATTTTTCATGTTTTCAATAATCCAAAAATTTACATTTCGTGGACCCCCCCCCGCCTCTCTCAATAGTCTTTGCGTTGATTTTGCATTATGTATAATTGGTACGTACTGTCCCCTGTTAATATTAGGAAACATAAATTTTGATCGATAATTATTTGCTCAGATGTTTTAAATACATGTAGCTTATTGAATAATTTTCAATTGTTGTTTTTAATCCATGATATCTAAATATGGTTAAATATATTTTCCAATTTGATTTCTTTTACTTGTACTTTGAAGTTTTTAACAGTTGGTGCTTGTATACCTTATGATAACTGATAAAATTCCTCGTCATGCCGCCCCTATAGAACAGTGAAACTTTTAAAATCGGTATCAAGGAACGCGTGTAGCTTTCCCAGTAATGGACAAGTAACAGCAGTAAATTTTTTCTGAGTACGATGTACTCGGATTTCGAATCGCACACGAGACCTCCCTGGGAAATACACCCTAATCGACTCAGTGTGTTATTAATAGACCGTCCTTAAAGAAATTTAAAAGGTATTTTCTGGACCCCCTACCAAGGCAGCATAAGAGGTTTGTTTTTTTTTTTAGTTGTTGTGTGTTTTTCTATGTTTGTTTTTGTTGTTGCTGGTTTTTTTTGTTTTTTTTTTGTTGTTGTTGTTTTTTTTTTTTTTTTTTTTTTTTTTTTTGGTTTTTGTTTGTTTGTTTTTTTTTTTTTTTGGGGAGGGATTTTTTGTTTGTTTGGTTTGTTTGTTTTGGTTCTTTTATGGGGTTACACAAATGTTCAAATTCGGTGATTTTCAATTTTTTTCCCCTAATTACTAAGAATTAATTGAAGAGATCATTCCTAAAATCAACCCAAGGAGGGCGCCATTTTAGCGCAAGATAGATTTTTATTACCCGTCAAAGATTCCATCGAATTTTCATACAACAATATAAACGCTGATAGATGGACTAGATCATTGTCAATTTTTCAATTTCATAAATATGAAGTGGATGGGTTTGTGCGACCTTTAAACCGTTTTAAAATGACGTATGTGTAATGTCCTATAGTGCGTGTAAGTAACCATGTTAATAACAGCCTCTCCATTGACATACCCAAGGCAACATGCTATCTTCAGGCATTAGACATTTCCAAAATGGATATCGGAAAGAAATCCCCTTGTAGTCCAATTTCCTCTGTTCCGTTCCATCGGCAAGAAACATCGAGATACTGTCTGGCAAGGCAAGGGTGCTGCTACTCTTGTACAGTTAAACTTCTCGATTATCGCCACTCAATTCATCGCCATATTCTCCTATAACGCGCATTTTTCCCAGGAACGTTTTTCCTGTTACTTAAAATTAATGTTCAAAAACGCCAAGAACTCGCTTTTTCGCCATCCGCCACGGGTGTTTTAGTAACAAATGTCTGTTTTTTAATTGTTAAAATTATCTCGGATAAAATTCCGCCATGGGTACCTGTGGTCATCGAAAGCGGTAAATTGGGTCATTATCGATCTCCGGCGGTTTTACCTTGTGGCAGAAAAGACCCTCGTGTAATTGCTGTATTTTAAAATACTACAAGAAAACTTATAGAGATTAGTCATGTTATTTTTTTAGTTTTTGCGGAGTTGGTAACAATCGACGACATTATTCAAAAATGTTTTTTCTAATCAAGACTTTATTTCAAATCTACGGCTAGCAGGTCTAAACGATCAATCTCTTGCACAATTTTTAAAAATAACTTTAACATGTCCTGTCTTTTATTCATGCGTCTTGTATGTGATTTGACTGGTTTGTGTTTTGTTAGATGTGTGTATTGTTTGAAATCAAGCCTAAATTGTTAATAATAACAAATAACCTGCTGGATGTTTTTAAAATCAATCTATTAACTAGAAAATATTTACATGACTGATATAAGCAAACACTCTTTTCCTGAATTATATAAAGCAAAGTGTAAAATAAAAAAAAAAATAAAAAAAAAAAAAGGTAACTCTTTTTTCTAACAAAATGCGGAAATTCAATTCATCGCCAAATTCGTTAATAAACGCCAGGATTCAAAAAGAACAAAGAGGTGGCGGTTTACGAGAGTTGACGTATTTGCATCGATGCAAATTTATTCTCTGTCCTGGTTCTCGCTACCTATTCTTCCGTTCACTTTCGTAACAATATCCTGTCCTGAGTACTTCTCTGGGACAAGGCTTGTTTGTACCGATCAATGCAGTAGCAGGTCGCAGGGAGCTATCATCCGTCATTTCAGCAGGGAAGATTGATTGATTGATTATTTATTGTTTAAACGTCCCAACTCGACATATTTCATCATATGGAGACGCACCTATGCCGGTGAAGGGCTGCAAAATTTTAGGCCTATGCCTCGGCGCTCAGGGCCTTTGAGCAGGGAGGAGAGATCCAGTGAAGATTAATGATACGAATGATGTAATGTACTTTCTTCGACATATAAACCAAATTTTTAACGCGAAGATGGCGAGTCAATTATGAAAACAAAAACTGTCATTCAAGCTATTCACCAACCACTGTCCCACCTCTTTCCTGCAATACCATCTCACTCCAAACAAAATCCAGAACATTTCAACCCAGACACTGGCTACACTGCCCAAAAAGTATATCTTCAATTCTTTCCAATTGCTGAACAAACATTTACAAATATTCAGGACTTCTATTTTCAAGACAATTGCGCATGCAATTTATTAACGAAAAGACTAAAGACCAGTATACCAAAACAACAAAGATGGGCTCACAGGACCAAACAGATAGCGTAAAGAAATGTTTTAAATGAAGAACGAATCGAGAAGATATACCCACAACAGCACATCCCGAATACGAGAGGACACTTATAGCTTCATCCTAACAACCGATGGCAGGGCAAGCCGAAACCATCACCAATGGGCAACCCTTACCAAAAATCCTTGGCCTCCTTTAAAGCTGTTAAGGATAGGCTGAAAAAACATCACAGGAGGAAAACAACAGAGAGGGAGAGGTGGACAGTGGTATGGTTGGCGATGGCTTACCTAACCTCATTGGAAGTAAGATCCTCCAAACCAAGAAAAAGAGCTTCAAGATATATTAACTTGTTCCCGGTCTTGGACATTTTGAAATAAACAATGACGAAAGGTATGATCAAAAAAAGCCATATATAATCTCTATGATTTTTTTTATTTTATAGATATAAATTCATAAATTTATCTAATTATTGGTTTCATTCAATATTCAGTCATCCCATAAATTGGTGTGGGGGATATTTGGTGAGACTTGGCCAAAAAATGCTAAGGTTAGAGATCTCTGAAAGCCCTGTATGCGTGCCAGGAAGCCAATGGCCCCATAAGGCCCTTCCAGTTTTTGTAGAAATCCTACATACATAATAAATATGAAACCATTAATTAAAGATCATAAAAATGAAAATATTTTAAATTGAAAACAGCATTCTGAGAAGTATTGGCCAATAAGCAATACATGTTCCCGTACCGGCACCTACATTATTGACTGATGTTAAATTCATATGTTATTTTTGATGTTTCGATGGTCATAAACAGTTGGATCATATTTGAGATTGTAAAAGAAAGTGTCACTTGGGAAGAAATTTTGATAATTAGCATAAAGGATATCCTGAGCGACTTCAATTCATACACATGAAACTTTTAAAATATACATATCCTAGATATGTCACGCTTCTTAGGTAACGGCCTGGCAGTTGTTGATTTACGTTTTTTTTTCCTTGCCGAAAGCATATTCGCTCAAAAATTCAGTACTTCACTGCTGCTAGTCAGCGGGTCTGGGTGTGTAGCTGTAAGGCCCATTTCCTCCAACGACAAGTGTTTGTGAGCAAATTACAGTCCTCCTTCCGAATACTCTCAACTGGTGAATTACTTTCTTCCGAAAAACCTGACCGAACACGTTGACACTTTTCAAGCTACGTTTTGGATTTCAGGAGGGAATGGAACTTATACCGTCCATAATATGACTTTTGCCCGAATTATCTCGAGTCGCTATTACAATCGCCATAACAACAATTGATTTAACCGCATTGCTACGAGTCTGAAGAAACCACGTGAAAACGGTCCACGGTCAACACGAGTCCGAAGGTTCACCAGTCCGAAGCCCAACGATCCGAAGGTTTTCACCAAGTCCGAAGGCCCACGAGTCCGAAGGTTCACCCAGTCCCGAAGGTTCAGCATCGAAACTGGGTTGATATATCGCAAGATTGTAACAAGGAAAATTAATATACTAGTATCTCAGAATCCAATGTAATTCTTCTAGAGGTCGGTTATTAGCAAATATGAAGGCCCTAATGTACTAAAATGTCGTAACGAAGTGTGTGTGGGGGGGGGGGGGGGGGGTGGGGGGGGGGGGGGGGGGGGGGGGGGGGGGGGGGGGGGGGGGGGGTGGGGTCCACGTGCTACCCCGATTTTAAAATTGAAAATGCTGAAACCTCTTAACTTGGCTGTTTCGCTCTCCCTGCCTTGCCCGGACACGGCTGGGGGCCTATTATTTGAGCCGGCCCCCAGCCCAAATGAAAATGCCTAAACTCTTGCAGCATTCCGGGGGCTTCGCTCCCTGGACTCCCTTCCAAGGGCGATCCCCCAGACCAGCTGGGGGCCTGAACTATCTCCCCTTTTTCAATCATGTATACTAATAACCCTTTTTCAGGTAAGGAAATATAACATGTTTCTCTTTATTTTAGCTTTTTTGGTTGGAGGTGGGGGATACATCTCCTCACATGTACTAATTCCAACAGTATATATTATTCTGAAGTACGATATTAACTTTGATACTAGCCCCAAAAATGAAAGTGCAAGCTTCCACTGTACCTTGGTGATAATATACTAGTAAATTCCTTGAACGGCAAATGAGGGGGATATGAAGGTTTATTCAGCCTAAAAAGACCATATTCCTCGGGGCATTGCTTTCAAATTAAATACGTGCGTGTTTTCCGCAAAACTGAAATCATATTGGGCGAACTTCGATTCGTACCCAGAGTACGAAACTCGAGCTACCCGGCTAGTTGCAAGACCGAACGGTGAGTTCAAACCTCTTAATGTGACTATTGTGCACCGTTTGAACCCTACCGACTAACCCTTGCTCTACGCGAGGGTTTAGTATGAGTAAGCAAGATCTTCGGTTTTGTAATGGCACAGCGCATGTGTCAGTTTTCACGATGAGGGATGTGATTGTTGGAGTATTATAAAGGGAGTAAACAAAAGAAGATTAGAATACTAAACCTACTAACTCGATACGAAAACCGGTCGCCCATTCAGAGCAAAGGTGATCACGCTGGCGTACCCCCACCCTATGATAGGGTATCCTCCGTTTGAGAACTTTTTTGTATGTTTGTTTTTGCATGTTTAGTAAAATCCCAAACACCGACTACCCCTGCTTCTGAAATCACTGGATACGCCACGTACAGAGGGTTTGCTAAGTAGAAATTTATCTAGACTATTTAAAATCTCAGATAAAAACTAAAGCGCTGTGTAAAATTAATGGATAATTTATTCTAGCGTTTTATATATTATGGCTGGACAATGTTTTCTCTCCACTAAAATTATAGTTTTATGGCCAGAGTCATAATTCATAATTGTCAAAGTTTATGTTGTGTAATTTATTGAACCATTTAGCCTCTTTAATCCAAAATTTCGGAACTCGGGGAACCTTCGGACCGTGGGCTTCGGACTAATGACCTCGGACTCGTGGGCTTTCGGACTAGTGAACCTTCGGACTCGTGGGCGGACACGTGAAACAAATGCAAAATGTGTCGGTGTGTTCAGTGATGGATCTAACTTTCGCCTTGTTCGCGTATGGCGCTAAACAAAATGCCCCCCCCCCCCCCCCCCCCCCTACGAGCTAGGTAATATGCAATTAAGCTATTGCCACAGCAATGCATCTAGCTTTGTGAGCAATAACCTTAGCTTGTGTTTGTTAAAAAGAGAGAGAGAGAGAGAGAAGAGATGAGAGAGAGAGAGAGAGAGAGAGAGAGAGAGAGATAAACCGTCTCATTCACTTGCAATTGATATAATATATTGAGAAGGGCCATGTAGATCAAATCACGGGATCAAATTTTTGTGCAGTATGATATCATCACAAGGCCTGTGCTTTGCAGTGAGATGCTGATGACCATAGTTTCTCTTACATTTATTTCGTTATTTGTTGGGGTATTCGGAGCTCATATCCGAATAATTTGACTAAGGGTACTCCGTTTACGTTGTTTCGACTGCGGGCTCGCGGCGGGTGTGGCCGGTCGGCGGAGGATGCTTGCTCCTCCGTGGCGCCTGATCCTGCCTCCGCTTTGTCGGAGGTCCGTGTTGCCAACACTCGATTTTGTATATTTTTTTTGGATTATGAATTACATGTTTAACGACGATGTTACCTTCGCCTATTTGTATAATGCACTTTTACCTTACTTGCGTTAACATAACCGTCAACGCAGTAGAAGTTAGAGACATCCAGCCGGTATTCATTGAAGGAGATTGATTGTATTGACCGTGCATGTCCATTCCTTGTATGGCAGTGATTGTGGTAAGCCATTGTTTTATTCTATATAAAATTTACATATAACATTGTCAGATCCGTAAGTGCAAAAACAGACGAGATGTGCATTTTAATTAAAATCGGGTTCGACATGTTATAAATGCGAAAATATTATATTAACAGTTATTTTATGACAATATGTAAAGGCAAAGATAACGAACAGTGATCAATCTCGTAAGTCCTAAATATAATACAAAAACAAGAGTTGGGCAATCACGTCACTGTCAATCTAGATGAACAGCTTTATCTTGTAAGGATAAAGTTGGAGGAGATAGCCGACACAGAAAGTTCCGCGGGGCTTGCGAACAGATAGATCTCCTGAATTGCAAGTTTAAAGAGGTGCAGATTAGATACAAGAGTGACGGACTACTTGAGGCAGCCATTATTTTCTGTTGGAACAAAATTATAATTGAAGGTTTAATAAAAGGTGTACCATGAATATGCAGTCGGAGATGATAAAGAGATCTGCTGCGAGATATCCTTGATATCTGCAGTGAGAAATATTTGAAGACATTCTAAAAGGGAATCTTCACCAGAACAATGCTCACCCAGTCACCAGTACACAGACCTAACGTAGAAAGACAAACCCCTCCATAGGCAATGTTCAACACCAACGGCATTTTTCAGGGTCATAGTTTTTGTAAAGACACCCTCAATAACAAAGTGAGATTCTATAATATTGTTATGCCCATGTTATTATATTCCATTAAATGCCGAGCTTGGCCTAATAGAAAATCCGGTAGTAGTGCGATTAAATATATATGGTGCTGCAGCCAAGTCAAAAATAAATTTCAGCATAGGATATTGCTGTACCTCGATAAATGACTGTTCCATTGTACATTCGTATCTTTCTGCAGAATTGCAATCGTTAGGGTAAATGAAATACATCGACATATATCGCTCAGAGACACCAGATGACAGAAAACAAACAATTATTGAAGCGCTTCAAAACGAGGATTCAGAACTGAAACTTATTATTGCAACCAATGCTCTTGGGATGGGAATAGACATTCAGAAGTGGTTGTGTACGGTGCTCCAAAAAGTGTACTAGACATAGTTCAAGGATTTGGAAGAGTTGGACGAGATGGTCATCCATCTGTACCATGGATATCATTTAAGTAAAGCTAGTGAGGAAGTTAAAAATTCCTAAAAGAGCGCAAATGTCATAGATTAGCGTTAATGGACCATTTTTTGAATGATGAAGACCTTAAAAAGCTTGAAGAGGACGAAGTTGAAAGGCGCACATGCTGTGCAGTTTGTCACGACTTGTGCAGATGTGAAGCGTGTATATATACAGATTTAGAGTGTTCATTCAGTGCATCAAACTCCCAGGAAAAGCCATCTCCACGTGACACACATCCATAATCTTCTGATGACTAAATTCAACGAGTGCTTTACAATGATAGCGAACAGTGATCAATCTCTTAAGTCCTAAATAGAATACAAAACTAAGAGATGGGCAAACACGGACACCTTGACACACCAGAGGTGGGATCAGGTGCCTAGGAGGAGTAAGCATCCCCTGTTGATCGGTCACACCCGCCGTGAACCCAGTCTTAATCAGGTAAACGGAACAATCCGCAGTCAAATCTGTGCGTGTAAAAGGGCTTAACAATAGCCATGAAACAAATCAGATAGCATATGACTCAATGGTAGGTCATTTTGGTAAACTAAATTATTATAACGACCATAGAATTTACGAAATGCTGCCTTTAAACGTGACTGTTGAAACCTCTGCAACAACAATTAACCTGAAAAAGAGGAATAGTGTAAATGCAGAACATTACGTAATGTACTCGGCGATTGTGTTACAATGCTCACTGTCAATGACATCTGCTTCATCCATAGCTGAACTTGATGATATAGGTCACATCAATATCGAAGGGATTCAAGAAGTTACAGTTAACGGCACATCGGCAACTGTGTCAGTGGTGCCAAAGCACTTCTGCCTCCACTGCAATTGTCTTGTCACCATTAGTAATCTTATAGGATCAATTATTACCTGTCAAAAAATGTTGCAAAAAATATTAAAACTACCCTTACACTGAAATTGAATGTAGAAAATGCGTTCATTACATCATGTCATTGTAAACATGCTAAACAAACACGGGGAAAGATCTTTTCAAAGGTCTTTTGAATGGCCCGGATCCCTCCGAAGCCTCTGGGTCTACGTAGCGGCGGAGTGGTAGGAGGATTTACCGCTCCGGAGAATTAAGACACGACCCTTGGACTTCCCTTTACCACACGAAGACCCATTTTTATACCCCCCCCCCCCCCCGCAAACGAAGTTTGGGGGTGTATTGGAAGTTTGGGGGGTGTATTGGAATGAGCATGTCCGTCTTTCTGTAGACATTATTATTTTTGTCTAGGCATGTTATAAAAAACAAATGCACGGAATTTTTTGAAAATTTGTATACACTTTACTCACCATATGAAGATGTGCACCTGATATTTTCATTTTGATTGGACAATTTTTCTTTGATTACATGTAACAGGCTTTTTTCCATATATGGTCTTAGACA
>CAJDSM010004858.1:0-11772 GCA_903981925.1 Ostrea lurida
GTCTCCACTGCCTCTCCAAAATCCACCTCTTATTGTCTTCCTTGCCTTCTCCTCTGTGACCTTAAAGGAAGTGTTCATGAAAAAACTAGTTTTGCACAGCAAACTTAGAATACCTTCTGAAAATAAATAGTGAGGCTAAAAACTTGTTTGTATGTTTCTCTTAAGAGATTTCATCAATTAAACATTCTAAATGAAAGGTTTATGGAGGGTATCCATTAATTCCCAGCATGCATCTGTGTTCTGACGTAAATTGGCCACATTGCTGCTGGAGACTCGGGGTCACTGTTACACAGCTAGGGCACGATAAAGATGTCTGAATGTTAAGACATATTTCAAGATTCATTCAATTAAGAATTATACCTGTATAGATAAAATAGGCGAGGGTAACATCGTGTTAAACGTAATCATAATCCAAAAAACATAATACAAAATCGAGTGTTGGGCACAGGACCTCCGACAAAGCGAAGTTAGGATCAGGTGCCATGAGGAGTAAGCATCCTCTGCTGACGGTCACACCCCCGTGAGCCCGTAGTCGAAATAAAGTAAACGGATTACCATAGTCAAATCTAGTAAGTAAAATAGACAGTCTAACAAATAGTATAAACAAATCTGGTCAACATATGACTTAAAGTGATACTTTGTAATTCGCAAACAAAGGTCATTATAGCTACCGTAGAATTTGCGAAATGATGACTTTATAAACAAGATTCGGTTATAACCGCTGCAACTTCAAACTTTTTTTGTTAGTTGTTGGCCTCGCTTTAAAAAATCCGCATACGCATGAGCAGTGCCCTTGCGTATCGAGAATCAACTGCGAGATATACACACCATATAGCATAAAATATTGGAAATAAACAAGATTGCTGTAAGATATAAAGTTCTGCTTTATTATCGTACAATTTATATACTTGATTATTAAGTTCAATTGACCATAATATAGACTGATGTTTGGTGATGCGATATACAAAACATTTGTCATATTGAAAAGATTACTTTATTCCGAGTCTGATAATTGTTATCAATCTCCAATCATAAAAAGTGTGTGGGCCATAAGTGACAAATTTCCAGATTTAAAAGCAGTTAGCTATAGCAAAACAAGAAGTAATTTCTCGTAATGCAGCCTCCGGACAAAAACCCCAGAAGTTGAAGCGGGATAAAAAGCTCCTTAGTGTCAAACAAGAATTGGATACTACAAAGGCCGAAATGCAAATTCCGGGAAATGGAGATGTTGATGAGGAGCCTAGATCACAAGATTTGGAGAAATTACATGACTTGCAGCCTATATACCCAATTGAACGAACAGAGCGTTATGTTAAGAACAAATGGCTTTCAGCTTCAACCTTGGCGAAACGCCACAACTACTAGTAGATCTGAAGGTGAATGCGGCACTTTTAGTAGCAAACAATAATGACCAAATTGCAACAAATGCTGTGTTAGAGCGTCAGAGAATTGTTGAGGTAATTAAATAATTACCATTTTCAAGTTTCCTATAGAATGTTAAGATTAACTTATGAAGTATTAATGATAATTTCTCCATTTTTTCAGGCACACATCGAAGAGATGACGAGAGGAAAGATCTGCTGCTGAGAACTTGGAGAACTCGTCCAAGTTTGTTCCTGGACATCATCGATAGAGCGCCACATGGTGGCTACCATCAAGTCCAGGAGGAGAGTCGCCAAACTGGTGTACCTGCATGAAATGCAGAGATTCCCACACAACAAGAAAGACAAATAGAAGACCGCTGAATTGTTGGTAAAAATATAATGGATCAAATGTTGAATATACTTATATAAAGATATTTCCGCCTTATTCGTCTATGTGAGAGGGCTTACATAGAGAGGGCTTACATAGGCATTGCGCCTGCTGCCTAATCCAATTTATGTATGTTTTACATGAATAAATATTGTTCAAATCAATTATTCGTCTATATGCATTAGTATGTAAAGGCAAAGATAACGAACAGTGACCAAATAGAATTCAAAAACAGGAGTTGGTCAAACACGGACCCCTGGACACACCAGAGGTGGGATCAGGTGCCTTGGAGGAGCTTATGTTTTTATTTTCACATGGTTTTAACCTCCCTATTCTGGATGACCTAGTGCTCCAGATAGCCCAAATGTACGATATGTTAGCCCTCCCTCAAGAATAGGCCTCCAGCATCCCCTTGCGTGTCGTAAGAGGCGACTGAATGGGGCGGTCATTCGGATGAGACCGAAAAAAACGAGGTCCCGTGTTACAGCAGGTGTGGCACGAAAAAGATCCCTCCCTGTTCAAAGGCCCTGAGTGCCGAGCATAGGCCTAAATTTTGCAGCCCTTCACCGGCAAATGGTGACGACTCCATATGAGTGAAATATTCTCGAGTGGGACGTAAAACAGTAAATAATCAATCAAGGGGAAGATGCATGCTGCCTATCACCAGTACGTACATACTGTGGTACCATGGATGGCTAGGCGTGGGAGTAAGAAGATTCATTCCAAGTCGTTGTGTGTGGGCCATAAGTGACAAATTTCCAGACCAATTTGGACAGTAACGTGACTATATGTGCCATCTCGTTTAGTTTGATAGTTGATAGCATCATTTCACATTTAGCCTTTTTTCAAACCATTGAATTTAAATTGATGAACGAACCTAAATATTCCTTTTTTTAATTTAACCACCTGCGTGTTGTATTACATACAGTATTTATGGTAATATTATTAGCACAGTTTTACATGTTTTTTTCCCACAAAATCTGATGATGCATTACATTGATCACTGTTCGTTATCTTTACCTTTACGTTATCTTTACCTTTAGACACCGTGAGGATCCGGGTTAGAATAACTCCTCAGCATCCCCTTGCGTGTCGTAAGAGGCGAATGAATGGGGTGGTCATTCGGAAGAGACCACAAAAACCGAGGCCTCGTGTCACAGCAGGTGTGCACGATAAGATCCCTCCCTGCTTCAAAGGCCCCGAGAGCCGAGCATAGGCCTAAATTTTGCAGCCCTTCGCCGGCATTGGTGACGTCCCCATATGAGTGAAATATTATGATAGTGAAATATTATCGGTGGGACGTAAAACAATAAACAATCAATCAATCTTTGACCTTATACATGCAACGTTTCATAAATTTTGATAAAAATCCAAATCTTAACTTTAATTTGCGATAAATATGAGCACTACTGAAATTATACTACAACTGTCTTCAACACAGGTGACTACTTTTCATTGCACAGTGTCTTCCTAAAAGCGATTTTTTTTCTGTGCGAGTTATGGTGGTGGTGGTGGCACAGGTGCTAATCTTGTCTCTGGTGGAAACCCACTACATCCGCAAGCCGTTTCTTAACAACCAGGGTCGTTAAGACTTCCACGTGTTGATATGTTTTCTTTCACAGAATATACGGACCACCTTCCCGACTTCTTGTTGTTTCTTTGTAGTCTTCAATAGAAAAGTGTAAAAATCAATTAAATGTAATTGACAAATGTTACACCATAACTTTCTGTTTTAAAGTATTTGGCAATTGTTTCAAGTATCAAAACTACATTAAAAACTTTTTGAGTTATCGCATCACAAAAAAAATGTTGACGAACAGACAGACAGACAAACAAGGTGCTGTGTCGCTGTGGACCCAGAATTTATACACTTCTGTCACTTATTGTAGGGTGCAAAGTGTAGAACTGTACGATAAACACTTTTGAGTTATATCATATCACATCGAAAACGGACGGACAGAACCCATAATTTATACACATTTGCCTCTTATTGTAGAGTACAATTGTGCAAAGTTTCAAAACTGTACGATAAAAACTTTTGAGTTATCGCATCACAACTTCAGCTATGGCATCAAGACGAAATATGGGATTTATAAAGACTTTGTTGTCGAGATTGATTTAATACGTGAGCAGATGCAAAAATATGGCGACATTTCAGAGTTTTCAAGTACTGAAATGGAAGACATTATCGTGGAAAGGCTTTCTTTCCCCGTCAAACTTCATACCTGGTACCACTGACTTAGTCCTTAGAATAGTTCTTTCTGTAGACATGATAAATATTCTTTATATAGTGTTCATTTGTTGTAATGTGATAAAAACGGGCGAATTATGCTATACCGCTGTCGTCCGTCTGTCCCGTACACTTTGTATTTGCAAATCCTCCTAAACCCTTGGAGTTATTTTGATGAAACTTAATTGGTACAAAGAAATATCACAGCGTGGAGATGTGCATATTGCAACGGGAGTGCTGTCCGATGTTAGGGCCCTTGGACTTAGGATTTTCTATGCAAAATACTTTGTCTTCGCAACTCCTCCTAAACCCTAGGGGTTATTTTGATGAAACTTGCGACAAAGAAGGACCACAATGTGGAGATGTGCATAATTACAGAGTGGAAAATGGCGATGATGGTATTATTCAGAATGTATGCGGGCGTAATCATGTACCGGTTTGGCTGAAATAGCACCATTATTTTCAGACTCACACCTGAAGCCGTAAGGCTCAAGTGAGTCTTTTCCTGATCAAAATTTTTCCGTTGTCTGTCGTCGTCGTGTTAAACGTTTATCGACACAATTATTCACCTCTCTCTCAAGAACCGCTGGGCCAAATTCAACCATATCACTTGGATAGACATCAATCCTTGGGATGAACGGGCTTCAATGTTTTTCTAATGAAGGACCATGCCCACTCAATCAAAGGGGAGATACTTCATGAAATATTGCAAAATATAGGGTGTGTGGTCATTTATAAGAAATCTTATATGCTTTCTCAGAAACTACTAGGGGCCAGGAAGAGCTGAAATTCTATATAGGAAGACTTCCTGATGATAGCAGGAGTATGTCACAAAGACGCTGTTGTGTTAACAGAATTCATGAACCCGACCGCGGGAGTACACCATATGGGGTGAATCATCTTATAAACACCATAGTAATCAAATTAATAATTAGGCAAACATGAACCCCTGGATATATAATACCAGAGGTGTAAAAATAAACATGCCCTGTTGAACGTCAGACCTGCCTGGGCCCTTTATATTGGTCAGGTGACGGAGTATGATTAGGTAACCTTTCAATGAAAGAACCGATTCGAAAGTCATATCAAACCAATAAGAAGCATTTCATCATCAAAGTAATTATAGGTGCACATTTAGTTTGAGTGCCATTCCGGGTTATTTTGCAAATAGGAAACTGAATTGATTTGAGCTAAATGGCATGCAACGACGTGCACATATGAATAATTAGTTGAGTTTTGCTTTGCAGATAGAATTCAGAATCAAAACATTTCTCAGAAATGTTGATTAATTTATGTGTCTAGAATTTACAATTGGACAGACATCACCTTACCGTCTGATAACTGTTTCCACACATCTATGTCACATGGTGAAAGCCTTTCTAACAACCTTCTCTCAAATTACGGAGAAAGAAGTGACTCTGAATTATCTTAATGAATACCATTAGATAACATTTACAAAACAGATTCTCGCAGTCCTTATTCTAATTATATCATAGTTTGTCCATCCTCACTTGTATAAATTCTAAAATACCAGATGTGTTCGTACCAATGTCTATCTTTGATGAAACGATAAAAATAACTGTATCTGCATTCATATCGAACTACCTTTGGGAGCCGGAATCTACGTCAAAGCGCTCAAATGTAATTAGAGAGAGAGAGGAGAGAGAGAGAGAGAGAGAGAGAGAGGAGGAGAGAGAGAGAGAGAGAGAGGAGAGAGAGAGAGAAGAGTGGTCCGCGGCAGCTCAAGTGGTTAGAGCGATCGATTTATATCAGGAGGTCCAATGGGTTTGAGACCTGCTCATGAACTACTCTGCGACAAACCCAGCTTAAAAGATGTGTTGTGGAAAAAACTGATGCCTCCGGATTCCACATGCCAGTAAAAATGCTTGCCAAAAGGATTATGCAATGTGAAATATGACCAAAATCATCACAGTACCTTTCACGAGTATTGCCAATGTTTAAGTTTTGAAAGTAGTCAACTTCAGGTCAAGGTCAAGGAGTTCAAAAAATTTTGAAAAACAGTTAGACATGGTTGTCATAATGAACACACATTTGAATATGAAAGTACGTCACTTGCCATTCATTATGGTCAATGTTAAAGTTTTTGAAAGTAGGTCAACTTTCAAGGTCTAAGGTCAGGAGGTCAAAATTTTGGTACAAAGAAGGGCTTGTCATAAGAACACATACTCCATTTAAATTCAGAGTCCCGATCACTGTCGTTTAAAGGTAATGGCCCCATGTTAAGTTTTTGCAGAAAATGATAAGACGGACAAAACAGACAGACGGACACAGACAAAAAACTATTTGACCCCGAATCGAAGATTCGCGGGGCATAACTAGGTAGTGTGTCCCTTCGATAACGCTCGGCATTTTACAGATGAACATGATCTTTACGATGTGACCTGACCGCTAAGCATCAGTCTGAATTTGTGGTTCTTCCACCTACAATGCAATGGTGACGTCCTCAATATGATGGACATTGTGACGGGACGTAAAATAAACAACAACAACAAATCTATCTATGAATATATCTTACTTTAAGGCAAATTTTCGTAAATGAGAATTTTCATGATTATATGTAATTTTTGGCATGTTGATTTTGCTGTCCTAAAAACCAACATACTCTGGCGTGGAAAAGTAAGGTATTCCTTATAAAATTAGAAAATACAAGTGAAATTCTTGAATTGTACCTGTACAATGAAGATGTTATCGTTGGATCATCAGTAGGTTACAGTACCTCCAACGCTATCCTTGAACATTTCTATCCGTGTTCTATCGTGGCGCTGTTCCTATTCGTATCTTTGCATGTATCGATCTTTCTATCGTGCGTGATCCTATTCGTATCTTGCATGTATCTATCGTGTTCTATCGTGCGTGTATCCTCTTCGTATCTTGGCATGTTTTGTGTATGTGCGTGATCTATCATGACTGTTTTTTATAATGCGTCTAATTTTATAGTACGTGTATCGTGTTCTAAGTGTTCTACAAGTTTTCCGTTTTCTAATCGTGTTTTCACATTAATTCAGATTGTACCCAGTGATCGTGCATTTCTTTGAAATATTGAGGTGATTTCGCTGGTGCCCGGTAGGGATGCCCTTATTATTACCCAGAATTGAATGACGTACATTGTAACTTTTTCTTGAAATGCCCTACATTCCTTGCCTTTACACATACGGGTATGGGAAGTAATCGGAGAAAGGCGGCAAACTAGATCGGTTGATACCGAAATAAGATAACGTTGCAAGAATCTGTAACTTCAGTATATCGACATGAAATTACAAGCATACATACAGCCAACAGACTGACCTGCATAAGACATCTATTTTTCATTTCAAGTACTATCATCATTAAAACGTTTTAATTTCTTTTGAACTTTTCCAATCGTCCGACATACATATATAAATTTGCCTTAACCTTTCAAACGCTTTCAAGATGAGATCTGCATAAACACTTCAAATGTTGAATTAATATTTTCAGACCACCAAATTTTGTAATGCTTAGATATGTGTTAAATTACAGTTAGTCTTAAAAAGATACTTGTAGATATTAGTTTGTGTGTCATGGCGGTTTGTCAATAAATAGGACTTGGCAAGTATTGTGGGAAACGTCATGGACATACTTGGATTGTGGACATCAATGTGTGGGTTTTAGGTCGTGATATTTAATACCCTCGCTGCTTACTTTAGGCTTCAAGCATGCTGATGGAGATAATTATTTTTTCGAATGTATCATATACGATGCAACAAAAGTTGTTATCGCTTATTTCATTTATACTCACCTGTGTGGGATTCACTGGTGGTAAGATTGTCCCGGTTAAAAGGCCCAACAAATCTTAAGTTTTATTTGAATATCGAAATATGATTCATGCATACATTGGACTTTCTGAAACAATAGGGGTAATTTCCGTCAACAAAGCTCTTCCTTTGGTCTTTTGATTTAAGGTTTTACGACGCTTTTTATGCTTTTCCTATAAAATTCATTTTCATATGTCCTACATTAGTACACATTTCCGTAGGCACGAGAAGAATACTGGATTAGGAACTAGGCACTGCTTTTCCATATGGCGCGCAACGAACAATATTGGAAGCATAGGGAATATTTCCCAGCCCGCAGTGTAACAATGTGAATGTGATGGGAAACTTTACCATACAACTCGACGTAAACCGTAGTCATGGACATCGTTCGTCTTTGATCCCTTTTCTTACGTGGAATAAACCATTTTGGGTCTACATCACATTCCACCAATCTTTATTCTGGTTCCTTGAATTTTGTATGAATTACAAGAAAAACTTAAAATCGGTCGGCCACGTTGGATTCTCACACGGAATACAGACTTGATTATATGATTGGATGTTTGCTATCAGACTCTTTGTTCCACCAGCGCATTAGTGATGAAAATCAAGAAAACCTCGCCGATTCCTACATTTTAAAATTTGACCAATAAAGGCTTGATGCTGTCCAACATCAACACATCTCAATCATAAAAAAGTACAAGTCCTGCATCCGCCTTATTTTAAGATGAAAATCCACACCTTGTATTTCAAACAGATATAGTTCCTCTAATTGCATCAAAGTTATTTAATTTACAAACAGACGTTGCAGGCCCAGATATCTGAACAAATTACAACGAAACCTCCAAAGGTACATGTTCCTCTTCCTCATTTATTATGGTCCCGCTGGTCATATTATTACTGGGGATATATATAGTCCAAATGAGGATCTTAAGTCCCTCATTTCAAAAAGGTCCTAAATTTCCGACAACCTCGGCTCTTTTGTAATGGCGTAATTCATGACTATCTGAATTCTGTGGAAGAAACGCAAGACGTGGACAAAATCTGAGGAGAGGAGCTTGACAACTTTGTCTAAATGAATCAAAAAGTATTCGGAAATTATAAAATCCCGGTAATTACCATTTAGCGGGGAAATGGCGTACTTTTACCCCTTCTGTCTTTAAGAAGCCGAAGTGGTAAATGATTACATAGACTCCATGAAAACTTTGTACTAGTTCCAGCTATAAGCAAGTAACACTTGGTTTGTCGTTGGGAACAAGACACATATTTTGTTCGAAAACCTCTGATTCCACACAAGTACTAACCTGAAGTAGATATTAAGAGCATGCTTGGGTTTCTCATAAGATAATATTTATGTAGTGTTTGGAAGACCAGGTCTTCCAACAATCCGTCGGTATTCCTATGGGCACTAAATTGTGCCCCTTAATTGCAACCTTATTTTTATATCATATGAAGGCAGAATTTGTAACAGAAATTGTTAACGGTGAATAAAAACAAAAAAAAAACCTTGCCGTGTCCCTTCACTTACATATAGGTATCATAGACTGATGTGTTATAAATTAACAATCATATTTCCACAATTAATGTCCATTTGTATATCCGAAAGACTCGATATAAAGGGCACCACAGAATCTGACATATCTGCTTCAATATTTGGATATTTACTTAACATTTGATCTCTAATGGCAGACTGACAAGCTTACTTATATGATAAGCGTGATAACTTTAACTTGCAAATCGTCAACTTTCCCTTTCTATTGTAGTAATATATCCACTATCAACCTGCTTTATGGTGTGTATATCTCCAGTTATATTCGAATAACGCAAGAGCATGCTGATGCGTATGAATGAAGCTTTTAAAGCGAGGCCAACTACTAACAAAAATGTTTGATGCTGCAGGGTTATAACGAATCTCGTTTAAAGTCATCATTTGCGCAAATTCTACGGTCGCTATAATGACTTTGCTTGGCCGATTTACAAATTAATCACTAAGTCCATATGATTGACTGATTTTGTTCATACCCGCCTGTGTGTTAGAACTGTTATTTTTTCCTACTAGATTTGACCACGGGTAATCCGTTTACTTTATTTCGACTAAGGACTCACGGCGATAATTTGTAATAATAAAGTGTATTATCTAATCTGTCCTTAATCTCCTTCAACAATTTACCTTTAATCTCCTTCAGATACCTGAGGTGGAAGTTTGGATTATGGCGCCGTCTAGGAGTGCCATCTCCTAATCACCTCCCTTATGTTGGAGCAATTAGGGAAATTAAGAAATTGGTATGTGTAAAAACAGCTGTAAAGAGAATAACTTGGATCTATCGTTCAGTAATGTTTTCATTACATTTTTCTGAGTTTCAAATGTTTCCGTTTCTACATATGTACGTTCATGTTATTTTTGGTAGCATTCAGTGTTGGAGCCCATTTGATATGTCCGAACAAATTCTACACTACAGCCGGCTGTTGCCTTTATTATTTGTAACAACAATATAGTCCGTCAAATGATAGCAAAGCGAAACGCTCTTGTGCTGCCTTGCTTCCAGAAATATATTGTAACGTATCTTTAGAAATGCATGCAAGATATCAAAATATACGATACAAACATAGTTAAATGACGTTCTTTTTTTGCGATACAGAGAAAATAAATTGCCTCCATTTGCAAGGCCACAGAGAGATTTGAGGTTTCCTAATATGTTGAAAAACGTCATGAAAGGTGAAGATAACAAACTGTAATTAACCTCATAGCTTCTCTCAGGAAAACAGAATTAAGAGTTGGGCAAGCATGTCCTGTGGGTAAAACACAGGGTGGGTCTTGAAGAGTAGGTATCGCTTTTCGTCCAATCATATTAAACAGAGCCACTTATTGTGTATTTATAAGGTGAGAAACAGATCATAGATACAATGTATTTGCTATCAACATATATTAGTGCCAATACCCCCGAAACATACGAGAACATGTTAATACAGGTTAAAAAAAATAATGGTCTGGATAAAATCAATGCAACAATCTGACTTCAATTGAAATGGATAAATCACTAGGTACATACATTGTATACGGTATCTAATTCCAATTTCAGTTTAAGTGTATAAGTATATATTTGATTAACGATATGCATATAATTACTGAGATCGAAATGAAATGCGGAGCCGCTACTGCTGTTGTGGTTTGAATCTGATTGGTTTGAAACTGATGACGTCATAGCTGTACACCAACTGGCGATGAGATACGATCTCTAACAGCTGCCAGAAGTGTTCTTCATAGTACGTTTTCAAATTAATGTATGCCAACATATACATTGATATATACGACTTTTTTATTGCAGGGAAAATTGTTGGGTATGTCCTGGCTTATCATACTATGAACGAAAAAAAATAAACAAAAAGAACACGCTTATTTTCCATTTTTCTTTCTATGGAATCATGAAGTCTCCCAAAAGTTCTTTACATGCTTTATTATTATTCGGGTTTTTTCTACGTCCCGTCAAGAATTTTCACTCAGATTGAGACGACACCAGTTGTACGTGAAGTACCATAAATTTAAACCTCACATTTTTCCTATTCGAATGCTTTATTGAAGACATTGACTGCACATAATTAGCAAGACAAAAAATCTTCATCGTTATTTTGTCATATTTATGTATCATTATTACCTCAGTGTCCCTAACGTGATTCAGTACGCGAAAGTGTTGATCATACGATCAATTTCTAATCAAGGAGGATCAGTGCAAAATAAATTGATGTTATATTTATGAATTTTCCCAACAATAACTTGCATTTGTTTTACTTATCAATAAAAGAAAATTCTTTCAAAACCGTATGGCTATAAAATTCGTAATCGTACATTTCTTCTTTCCTTTTATAAATACGTTGTACTTTGTCTACTGAATTGTCATTATAATTTATCTTGTAAGTTGCATCAGCTTATCATTTATAGAATAACGTATGCTGAGAAATCTAATTTACGTAATTAAAATAGTTTGTGCACAGCTCTATTTC
>CAJDSM010004860.1:6810-18955 GCA_903981925.1 Ostrea lurida
GTATATATACATGTACCACTAGGTAGAGGTGTCCATGTTAAGTTTTTGGAGCTTCATTTGAAATCTTTTTTTTTTTCTCTAGTTTTTATTGATACATGTAAAGTATCATAATATGTATCATAATTATCATGTGTCAAAATTGTGATATATTTCAATTCAGCTATGAAGGGATCATCCCCTAGTGGAGAAAGACAGAATGAAAATTTGAAAAGGCTCTGCTGGACATGATGCATCTTAACAAAATTGGACTTGATGCTGTGATGTACTTTTGAAAGTATTATTCATTTACAGCTCTTTTTGATTTCTTTAGATTACATTTATTTTCAGATGTGAAGTAAAAGTTCCTAACCAACCTACTAGAAGGGGTACTGTTAAATATGTAGGTAAGTAAAATGTATGCATTTAGATATTTAAACTTTTCTAAAATTTGAGACAAGAATGACAACAGATTATAAATTTACATTCATTTGTAAGAGTTTCCAAGATACCAGCCAGACATTCTTAGTTCTGATACAGATTGACAGAGATTGAAATATATGAAAGTATGTAATTTAAATTTCATTACTAATCTGATTCCTTTGTTTATAACAACACTGATTTTCTGTTCTCTGTTGAATACAAATACATAACATTCACTTCATTCCATCAATATATTTTGATTTTAGTCCTCAACCTAATCTTGTTTTATTACATATCCATCAATAATCCGTGTCTTGATACTGTAAAATTCGCAGTGTGATCTGACCTTTCTGGATTATACTCTGTCATTTTCGGAATCCGTATCACCACCCTCTGATACTGATGAGGTCACACTGCATCAATGCAATGTTTTTGTGAAAAATATTGACAGCGTCAACGGGGGAAAAAAATGTGTACACAGTGTTTTTGTGCTTTATAAATTTGAAACACATTTATCTTAACATTGATTTTATATGATAGTTAAGGGGGTATATAATAAATGTATCATTACTACAGTAACTTGATCCGAAGAGTTGTATCTTGTCAAATTGACAGGCATGTATCATCAGATTAAACTCGACGCCTTGTGCGATCTGATGATCCATGCCTGTAATTTGACATGATCCAACTCTTCGGATCAAGTTACTGTTGTAATGATACATATTTAACATGTTGCTGTGGAAATCAGAAGAGCCACATACTGTATAACTCCTTTATAAGAATCAGGATTTTTAAAAGAAATATTGGATACGAGGAATAATTACCTACCATGTCCTTCATAGATCTGAAATGTAATGATAGGTCAATGTCATATTATTTGTACTCAAATAATCCACTTCGCAGATTATTAAACTTAAACTGCACTAAGTTAGATTATATTGTATAACCTAGGTCAAAATTAGCTTCATTCCTGAAACAAATCTTCCAGAAATTAAAAAAAAAAAAATAATAACAAGGCTACAAACTTTCAAAGAAAAATACTGGCCTATGTAAAGTTAAGTAGATTTTATAGGTTCTCTGTGATATGCTGTGCAAAGCAAGAAAGGAGTTATTTGTGTAGAGGGTCAGAATTCAACAGATGGATGTGATTTTCAGTGTATGTACAGGGAAGAAATAGAGACCTCCTGGGTATAGATGTGAATACAATGAATTTGATATAGAAAGAGTATACAATGGGTTTGATATAGTAAGAATAACAATAGCATTTTGGTAAATAGTTAAATAGAAGCAAATGAGTTGGATATAGCGGTCAAGAAGTAATAACGAGATGTGATTTTGTGTAATAGGTACGAGTATACATGGATTTGATCATCCTAAGTAATTATACAAGGTTTATGATAAAGTTAGCAGTACGCGCTGGAGGGATAATAGTAAAATAACAATGAAGTTGTCTTATATATAAGGTATACAATGTATAATGAAAGTTGATAACTAGTAAGGTAGAAGGCCAGATTATAATACAATGGGTTGTGAATAGAGTTAAGAGTATTAACAATAATTGATAATTATGAGAAGTGAAATACAATGGGTTGGATATAGTACGGGTACACGGGTTTATATATAGGTGATATAAATGATTTGATTCATAAATATAAGTTCCAGGTGGTGACTGTTTAATGATGTCGCTTGCCTTATACAGAATACTCCTTTTCCAGGTAAATCCGAGAGTAAGCCTGGATATGGGTGGCATCCATTATGATGAACTGTCGTAGAAATGTGATAAGTACCTAGATCTTTAATAAAAGAAATTGTGGATAAAATATTGGTGTATTTTGTCATGAGTCATGCCCAGGCATGGTCGTTATGTCATACCTTTCACAGTACATTTCTCTTTCCTAGGGAGGTCTGTCAACAAGAAATGGTAACATGACCTTTGGTAGGATTTCAGAGAAAGGTAATATATTAAAATTGATAATGATAAACATGACAGCGATAGATAGACTAGAAGGGAACGGTCCCTGAGCGACTCAGGTGACTAAAAATTGTAATAGTGTCGTCACACCTTGAAGGTTAAGACATACTAATTCTCAATTTTTCTCAAGTGTGGAGACAGAACATTACCTATGGATTTATCTATATATCCAGCTGACTGAGCGTGTCAGTGAATTTGAATGTCATAATAATTTTCAATTAGGTCCATGGTGAATCAAATTGTTATATGTTTTACTTGAAGTTTGCGAATTCATGAACGGAGGGTCCTGGTAGGACGAGCGAGTTTGTAGTTACAATGGAAAACAATGTTTAGCGTCAACCTACCGAAGGCTCAAAGTGACTATTCTGTCGAGCCTGATGTCGACGTCTGTCGCTCCTCTGCCGTCGGTCGTCTGTTACTTTATATTTCGACTTGTACTCAAAAGGCTTGGACCAAATCAACTCAAAACTGGTAAATATCTGGTAAAGGGCGCCAATTCAAGTTTGGGTCAACGAAGACAGGCCCCTCAAGAAGATAATCACGAAATGCAAAAATTGGGGTGTATTAAAAATCTTCATCTCAAGAACCACTGGGCCAGAAACAGCTGAAATTTATATCGAAGCCGCATATAAGGAGATTTCAGTAATTGTTCAAATCAAGACCACACAGGGTACGATGGGCCAACATAGGGGGACAAAAGGTTGACATGTTATTATATAGAAAAATCTTTAAAACCTCTTGCTCAGAACCAATGTCAGGAAAGCTGAGATTTAATACGAGAAAGCTTTCCTGATATAGAGGCAATTACTATGTTGTTCAACTCATGAACCTCCGGTACGATGGCCCAATGGGATAATATTTTAATATATTATATCTAGGGAAATCTTAATATATTTCTTGCTGAAGAACCACGGGCCAGGAAACTGAATTGATTATGGAAGCTTCCTGAACATAGAGAATTGAGATGTCAATCATGACCCGGGTAGAGTGGGCCTAAAGGGGTAAAAGTTAATACAAGAATATGGAGAAAATCCTTAAAATCTTCTTCTCAGAAACACTGTCCAGAAAGCATATAATAATATGAAGCTTTCTGAAATATAAGAGGAGATTCAGTTTACAAATATAACCCGGGGTACGATGGGAGCCAAGATGGCGAAAGTTATACATCATTGAATATAGGAATCTTAATTCTCAATAACTCAACAGGGGAGGAAGTTAAAATTTATATGGAAAAGCTGCTGATATAGAGAAGATTTAGATTTTTCAACTCATCACCCGGGTAGAATGGGCAAAATAGGGATCAAAGGTTTACATCATATAATATGTATCTTAAAATCTCTCTCAGAACCGGGCCAGAAAGCTGACAATTATATATGGATACTTCATTGAGTAGAGGATGAGTTTGTCCAACTCATGATCCTCCGGGTACAGGGCCCAATAGGGACCCACTGTTGACATATGATATAATGGTTGAATCGTAAAATGTCTTTTAACACGCTGGAACCAAGAAGCTGCAATTAAATATGAAACTCCTGATAAGTGGAGATCAGTTTGTCAAATCATGACCACAGGTGCTAGGTGGGCCAGAATAGGAAATCAAAGTTTTACATGGAGTATATATTAAAAAGTCTTCATCAATCAGACCAAAAGACAAATGGTACTTTAAGAGAACAAAATTGTATCAGATCACTACTCCCGGGGCTTAGGGCATACGGCACAACGGGATCAAAGTTGCATAACATGTTCTTCTCCACAACATTGGTCAGTTTTAAGGAACTTTGAAAAATTATTCTATTAATATACACATACAGGGCAGTCACTCAAGGTGGCGATGATGGCCATGGGCTCTTGTATGGTAGCCTTCTGATCTGTCTAGATTATTGTTGCGTTAAATAGTTTCAAAATGAAGAATTATAGAATGTAAACTAAATCTTTACAAAATTCGTGGATTTTTATGCACTTAAACATAAAATAAATTTTGCGGAAATATAATCCTTATTTATTTGTGGCATCTTTGTGGATTCGTGGAGAATCACTCTGGAACAAGATTCCTTAACTAGCACGAGGCTTAGTCAATTTTGTCATGTGGAATTTTCCTACGCCACACTTGTACTAATTGAGGGGCTATTCTCATAAATATCCAATGTTAGAAAATTGCAGTGTTTTTTCTCATTTACAGAAACTGATATATTATAGTAATTCAATAAACAATTTCATAAAATAGAGATCTTGAATGAGTGCTTATTGAGCATATGGATTATGAATGTAGTTACCGATTTAATTTTCGGGTCTTGCGAGGGATCGAATATGGATATTCCGGTAACGAATTTCTAATATTATAGCCATATAGCGAGTATAAGTCTATTTATCATTTCACATTATCCCATAGAAAGTGTATTTGATTTACTTTAACTATTTCACAACCCTAATTATGATGAGTGTCGTATATCGTTTTCGTGTCAATTCGATTGTGACGTCGTCTGTCAATGTCACGGGTGAAAGCTGAATTCTGTACACTTATTTTACCATCTTCTGAAAGACCAAACCATTTGGAACATACTCACACAAAAAATTTTTTACCCGTCAATGTCTAACTGCATCTTCTATGTTTGCTGATTGATGACCACCCTAATTTGGCATTTTAGAACCTCATCTTACGGTTCTATCGTTTTCCAACCGTTTTATGATACTCCTAAACACAGTACTAGTTGTGATAAAACTTGTTCATACAACCAATATACACTGTTCGAGTAAATAAAGAGAAAAATACTTTGGACTACATGTAGAAAATCAATAAAAACAGAGTTATGAGCCTTTGAAAGACTTAAAAATATCTAACTTTAAGCATTACTTAACTATTTTAGAGTTGAGACGAAGAAGCAATAATTTTAATGTAAGATAATATGGAGATATTGTGAGGCCAGATAAACCCAGAATTGTGATTTTCCTCAGAAGAAAGGTCTTGATTTTAGGAGAGAGATGAATCTAAACAAGCTCTTAGAAGTATATAAGAAAGCGATTTAGTGTTCTGCATTGTGTACATATACAAGATTGGAGTTCAGGATGCTCATTAGGTGAGAAAGTTTAATGGTAAAAATAGGTTTAAACTCGCTAGTCTTGAATCCTGCAGCAGAATCTCTGAAATGCTTTGTTTTGGTCCACTCCAAGTTCATCTGTTTGCTAATTTAAGCTCAACAAACTCAATACAAGGATAGGGTCCACCTACTAGTGAATTTGACTATGTCAGCAACTAAAGACATGCAGTTGGCTTTGAGCAATATAACAATGTTACGAGTCTAGAAATTCAATTGTATCTTATGAAGTCATAGCTGGATTAAATGCGAGTACTCAAGTCGGTGACTCATGCTAAGAAGAGGATCAGCTTAGGACAACGAGAACAATTCCTTTAACAAAGGCATTATTGGTTGATAAAAAATGGCATACAATTTGTTTGCCAATCAAACTATCCTAAGCCTAAAGGATACTATTTATTTGTATAGTAGAGATGACAACATCTATTGTTCTATAGAGAGAGACTATTTTTTATTGATAGTTAAAGTTCTTGATTCTTTTTGCTGCATTCGAGCCGGATATTGTGTTTAACAGTGGAAGTTGGCATTTAGAAACATGTGATACTGGGACCAGTTATATTGCTAACTCTTACGATGTTTTTTTTTTTATGTTTTATAAACATGTATATATGAAATTAAAATGACGAATTGAATAAAACGTGCAGTATCTCTAGTGTAAGTCGAGCATATAAGAAAACATGAAAATGTGGATTGAATCCAATTCTTTAATTGTTAGTAATAATCGGGAATTTTGTTGTTGTTTTAAACTCCATTGAGATAAATTATTCCTTATTTTATAGAAACATATATTTTTTTGATGTGAATAACTAAAAATTTAATATACTTATGCTTAGCGATAAACATACTAGGCGAGCGGTGATGGTTCTTTAACATGCCAACGATGCTACACATTACGGACTGTCTGTATACTTATGATCATTATTAGAAAAGCGACCGACGGATATCACTTTAAGTTCAAGCATTGTGGTGAGGTAATATTAAGAAGGAAAACACATTTGTTTTTCATAGTATATAGCAGATTAATAAGCCGCATGGACAATGCAAGGATAATATCCTTGGAAACACAAACAATCATTGCACACAGCAACGAGGCTGGCCAATTCTCAAAACTGAAGGCATCAACAAGACTTTATTTGAGAGTATACTAGGCTAGACCGGATGAAACCAATCAGAATAGCAGTGTAGACAATTAATCGGTAAATCGTGTACAACGAGTAGAAGTAGCAGAATTTTTGAGATCGGCAAAATTATTATGGGTTTCACGCTTATGCATAGTACACCGCTGATAAAGAAGTGTTACCGGTGGCGGAGTATCTACGTTATCCCGCCCTATACATACCTTCTCCTTCTCATTTATGTGGGTCACACATCTATGGAACGTTGATCCAACAATTGAGCTGTGGTACGTTATCTGCCATATATTCAATAGAAGTGCTCGCTTAGCAACGTGATTTTGTCAAAATTGTTAAGCGTACTACTGTGTCACAACCTGCTTCTGTTTACCGTGGAATTACTTACATGATTTGATAGTAGACGAGATGTGAGACTTAGAAATGGATAACTTTAAATTTATCTGCAACCACCTGTGGCTATGATAGATTGGATAACTCTAAATAGTAAATACAAGCTGTAAGACGATTTAAAACCAATATCCATAGTTAACACTTCGATATAATAAAAGTCATAAAATAAATCCACGCAATAAATAAAATATTTGATTGAGAGCATATACTCGTAAAGCGTTTGATAAACCACATAGTCTACGCATCGTCATCTCGGAAAAGTAGAGCACATTGACAACCTAAGCGAGTTCATGAAGTAAGGTCATCAATAGATAAACTAATCAATCTTATGCATGAGTTCCTTTGTACCCTCATTAACACAAGAATCAAGTAGACGTTAAAGAAAATCTCTGGATTCCACTCCACTGAGTGCATACCGGACGAGCGAGCATATAGTATGAAAATGTCTGTTCTTAACCCAAAAAAATTTTGGCACGAGAATGCACCATTTTCATCTCAAAGTGGTTTGTTTCATTAGAGTTAACTATTAAGTTAATATAGTCTACATTCTGTCTCAGTAAAACCCCTCTAGTACACTGTCACATATGATACAGTCGTGAGTCGGCTCAAATTCCGCGGGAGTGTGTGTATCACAATAAAACCGCGTGCCGTTTCAAGAAACAAGTAACTAGTTAATCTACTAATTTTAGTTTTGTTTTCATATGATGATATGATTACTTACATATTTAGACTTATTACTATGTAGGATTATGACTTGTATTTGATATAGGTTTTTTGGGGATTTCTAATATTATAGTGCTAACAATAAAATATCAAAAAAAATATTATTCTAATACATTAATTATAGGTCTAATAAGTTAATTTTGTGTGGGTGATCCTTTTAAAAAACACAAGTGGGTGGGCAAGTTTAAAAAAATCACTTGACGGGGGGGGCAATCTCTAAATAGTGACTTTATGCGACAAAAACGTAACTACAAAAGTGGGGGGGGGCGGCATACCTTTTGCTCTCATCCACTTTCAACGGTGGTGGGTGGAGGCTGCTCCCCCCGCTCCACGCCTTTAATAACTTTGTGTCTCGAGAAAATTTGGTTTGAATATATCTTTGCTAATGGCAAGTATATTTGACACGATCAAACACATCATCTTCCGCGCAACCAATATTTCCGACTTTGACGATTGAATGTCATCGAGATACGAACAGTTATCCCAGGTGACAGGATTCTGAACTGCGCATACTTTATTGCTCTTTATAAATAATGTAAATATAGACTACTCTTAATACAAACGTTTTTCTTTTATTATATGTATTACAAATTATTCCGTCTGTCTGATATTTCTGTTTTGAATCTTCACTCTACTTGACGCTATTACAATAACAAGATAATTTTCTGTATTTCAAGCAGTTAGAATCGAGCCGCTGTAATATATTAATAATAATAAAAAAAATTAGAAAAATATTACACTTCAAATGAACATGACAGAATCCACATGAATAATATTACTCTATTTGCCCCTATATTCTTGTCGCATGAACTTCATCCGGCCCATGTTAATTAAACAGCTAGATTGCAGAACTCGAGAATTGATCAACGCTCAACATGAATGATAGACCATGGAGCAAATAATTACAATATTTAATTTAAATTTTTAAAAAAATTGAGAAACAACGGTGTTCTAGTGCAAAGCATATCATGCTGTGCACATGATGAGGGCGAGTCATTTTGTTGGACTGACGTAATGACGAAATGGCTTGCAGATTGAGATTTACGCAAGCACAATCAAGATATTACAAATTTTAAATATTGAAGGTCGTCGTGCAAATGTTAACAAATGAATTAAATCTAGAAGCCCATGAGATGAAGTTGCTTCTATATTTTAAACACCGCACTATGGGGAGTATTGTTGTGAAAACTGTTTAAGTTGTGAATTCATAATTAATATCGCTGAAGAATAATAATAAGGAAGCAATGATAACCAGTTTGAACCATACTTCTGAGATGTAAGAACTTAAGCAAGAACACAGAATGATACCATTACTTTCTAGTCCTCACGTTATATATCAGAACTTTTCACTCTAAGTTATTAATATATAAATTTTCAGGTTTCTTGCAAAACTAACCTTCCCCGTTCGTGGATAAATTGCCATCACCAAAGAGCAAACCTTCAGGAAGTTTTGGTCCCTCCAAAAGTGTTTGTCTTAACAAAGTTATAAACACCGGAGCTTCTTGTACAAGAAATTCTCAGCTTCAACAGCAAACAGCCAAATCTAGGATCACATAGATATTGAATAGATTAAATAAAATACAAAACAAACCTTACCCCAAATGAATATCTGATATATTACGTGAAAAGAAAGACTATCTAGTGAAAGGGGGGATGGGGAATTTTTATTGACGTTTGAGACTCTTATTTTCCACATGGGTCTGTAATTCATGCATAATATCATTAAACCTAAATAATAGCATCTATTATTTTAAAAACTCACCATATCGACTTCTTATGTGAATTTTCATTAATAAATTTCGATTCTAAGATATCAATTACCAAGTAATAATGGTATGCTACAAGTACATAGGACTGCATCTGTTACACTCGTTGATGTTTCAAACACTATTGTTAGTTACGAATGCATCTCATAGAAAAATAGTGTGCAACCCAGATAGACATATTTAAAACACGGAATAATAGACGGATAAAGGGGAGAGAGAGGTGTGTGTGTCCAAATTGACCCCTTGGCCCACCGTAACGCCGGCATCAAAAACACAAAAATAGTTGAACTTGTTAGAAATCTCTGATTCAAAAAATTCAATCATCCATTTTGTTGTCCTATTGAAATAGACGTGAATCAAAAGGTGAATGATTTTATATTGGTTGCATGATCTTTTGCTTTTTTTCATTGTCGATTGAAAGATTAGAATATATGAATTAGAAAGATCCTTTTATACAGACGGTATTAAACATATTCTTAATTAAATAATCATTTTCACTTCCAAGTGAGATTTTGAAATAATAAGAAGCAAAATTAGTTCATCACAGGTTAAAATTACATGTATGATGCAAATATTACGAAAAACTAGTTTCTACATGTGTAATCTATTCTAATAAATATTTATAATACTAACGGGACAATACGAACTTTAAATTTCGTACATGAGAACCTTTTGCGTCTTTTGATGTTCAGATTTTGTGAAATGTGTTTGTGTTTAAATTTTTTTCTTTCTTGATAAACTTCAGAATTGGATAAGAAATAATGTAAGTTTTCAAATTTTCTCTACATCATAAATTGTGTAAATATTCATAAATCCTAAACTAATGTCTGTATTTTTTCCTCTCATCACGTTAGTTCATGTGAGTATTATATTAAAGGGAAGGGAAATGAAATGTCCGACTCGCCAGCCCATTTTGTATACAAAGACACAGATCTGAGATAATGACAAACCTATTTTTTTTTTAACTTGAGTTATATGATATACAATAGGTCTGATATAGTATGCATGTATTTTCAGTCCAGCTTATGCCAAGTAAGATATTTCTCATAAATTTTGTCATCGTTGTGAATCAACACTTAATACATAATACCACAGATAATGAAATACATTGAATGCAAGAAGAGTATGATAAATAACAAATAAGTTAATTAATTTTTTAAAAACATAATTTTATGCATCTTAAGGCGTAATATCTGTGTGTTCTGTGTATCTAGGTACTAAAATATACGATAATTCCGTTGGGATCCTGAAATCCTAAGAATGACTGGATCTAATAGAGTCGAACTAGCAAGATTCGGGCTCAAACAAAATATGAAAGGTTAATACGGTTTCCGTTGTCCGGTTTATATTCTCATGTCGCAGGGTTACAACAATGCAAAAACAAAGCGTTGGTCTCTGATATCGTAAATTCATTTTAAATGTGTATAGGTAAAGATAAAGACATAGAGAAACACATAGATCATCAACACACCACGTAAACACTCACGACTAGAATTACAAAGAATTAGACATTTCCATGAACATACATTGGCAGACAAATACACAACATACGACAAAGAAAGTAATTATCAATAAATAAACAATAAAATATTTTACCATCGTACAGTAAAATATAAAATGAATTTATCTTAGTTTGAAAGTTGATTAAACGACTAGGAAGGTTATACATAAATACAGAAAATATCATCAATGGTATTAAATATGCGACGAATTATGCTTCTAAATGTGAGAGTATACATAATTCCATTATAGAAATTCATGAATTCCAACTAAACATCCAGTGCTTGGACATAAATTAGAAAATCAAACTAACTTATTAATACAACCACAACACACTCCACACGTAGTGCGATTGTATGCCGCTCTTCAATGATAAAAAGCAGCTCACTGAAAACAGCTTTTTTAATAGTAAAACAGCAATGTGACCATTCAATGTGAGTTGCCTGATTGTCCTGAAGCGGTGCACAAATTCACACTTAAGCGCGCTATTCTACTTACTAGGTCTCACTTCCGACAGCGCACCCTCTAGGGAATCAATGGGGAGATAACAGCGATGGATATCGGGAAAAGTCGACTGAGAAATTCTCCACATGCGCACATTGAATAATATGTAACTCATTGATTCTGTTTCTTATATCTATTTGAATTTACACATTATTCTAAGAACATTTCTTCAAGCAGAACTTATTCTCAATGAATAATTATGGATATAAATTAAATTACCGCTTGTATAATTACTTTTAGCACATAAAACTCCTCCTCTCTCCACCCATGACAAGAGTCGAGGCCTTGTATAAGTTCAAGCTAGAGAGAATATAAGAGTAAATTTCTTTATATAAATATGAAGACACAAGAAAAGGACACTATAACATATGTTGTGTAAATGAGCAAGGTCACCATACAAAGGCTGCCGATCACACTGCTCGCCAAATGACATAAAGGAAACTACCACTTATCGAGCAAGAAAAGCTAGCTATAGGAGGCAGTAAATCCTAATTACTAGTCGCGACACTCTTGCTCGCCTATCCCTTCCTCAACTATGGGACACGATTTATTGTCAGACAACGAAACCCCGCGTTACTGACACATCACCTCTGCGGGACTACCACGTCTAAGACCAGAGCTCCGAAAGAGAATAGACTACAGACAAATTCTACCGCAAACACAGAA
>CAJDSM010004873.1:0-25110 GCA_903981925.1 Ostrea lurida
CTCTGCGAGTAGTAATCCACAAGTGGTCCCAGCTAACCGCCAAAATGAACTTACACTCTTCATAATCAATCCAGTGGTAGTTTGTTTGTTGAATGCTAAATCATGATACCTCTTTATAATTTGAAACCAAGTTGATATTCAAAACAATTCGAAAGTGAAGGGATTCTGTTGGTAGTGTAGTGGACAGTTTTTAAAAAGGAAACTTGTAGGTTCTGCTCTAGTGAGCTGCGAGGCTTTTCTGGCCATGATGAGAGTTTCATTCTTGATCACGCAAGTTTTAAAGCAAGCGGCGAGCGTGTTACCACCTGGATTTGGTGACCGTATTACGTTACAGCTTGAGAATTTTTCACTCATATGGAGACGCTCACCATTAGCGGGCAAGGCCTGCAAAATTGACTTATTGCCGTTTCAAGAACACTTTCTGTGACACCGTTTTTTTGTTTATTCTTTGTCAGTCTGTAAAACCACCCCCCCCCCCCCCCCCCCCCCTGCTCCTAAGGGGGTCTTGGTTTTTTAATCAGACTTGTTTGTTTTGTTTTTGTATTATTAATTCTTTTTTTTCTGTTTTTTTCAATACAGTTACCTGGTTATCATTGCGTTACATAAGTAACTTTGATATGAACGAAACAGGTTATGTCACCTTCACCATCATTGTAGTAATTATTCCATTATCACTTGCTTATTGGTTTTATGTCCTCAACTTTAATTTAACTATTAAGAGCATGTTCGGCATTGATTAATTTTAGAAATAGAGGACAGGTTTAATTAATTGGACAAACAATGCCTTAAATTTGTGCCATTTAAATTATAGGATTATGAAATTGATCACTGTTGTTATCTTTCATTTTTAAATATTTTAATTTTGTGCATTTTCAAACTTTAAAATAGAATTTCTATTTTAAAAGTTTGAAATGCACAAAATGATACCATAAAGAGAGATAACTCTAACTTTATGCCTGTTTTATATAATCTTCTCTCATACTTGGGTTGTTTGTTGACAATATATGTCCATGAACTGATTTAACGGTCATCCTGTGGTCAGTGGTTGGCGTATCTGTTTCACTGGTGAAAAATTGTTGAACGGTAGATATTAAAAGCATTGAATGAACATGCCTTCAGCTTATCAATGAAAAATTGACACGTTTAAGGATTTGGAAAATTATATATTTTCGATTAATCAGATATGATTGTAAATTTATACAAGATACATGAATGTATCGTACATGTATTTGGCGAAAACATTATATTCCATTCACATTTGTAAAGTCATAACACGAATTATGGAAATTAAAATGGATTTATTTTATCACAAATGTACAGCATTGACTGACTGTAGTTCATGGACTAAAAATATCTACGGATGTATTCGAAGTACATCCTTACAATGAGAAAACGCAGGTGGAAACTATAAGTATTCAGGATTCTGGAAACTTTACAGATTAGGATAGAATGGCTTGAAAAGGCATTTGGAAATGACTGATTTAATATCAATCCTAGTCCTCTCATTGCTTAATTGCAACAATGTTTTCACTGTCTCTGATACCCGGTTACAAATCTGTTTTACTGTCTCTTGATTACCCGGTTACCAAAAAATTCTGTTTTCACTGCCTCTGATACCCGGTACAATGTTTTCCACTGTCTCTGATTACCCGGTACATAAAGCTGTTTTCACTTGTCTCTGTACCGGTACAAATGCGTTTTCGCTGCCTCATGATACCCGGTACAAAATCTGTTTCTACTGTCTCGATACCCGGTCACAAAATCTGTTTTCCACTGTGTGATACCCGGACAAAAGCTGTTTTCACTGTCCTCTGATACCTGGTACAAAAATCTGTTTTCACTGCTCTGATACCGGTACAATGTTTTCACTGTTCTGAGTACCCGTGTACCAAAATTCTGTTTTCACTGGTCTCTGAGACCCGGTACAAAATCTGTTTTTCACTGTCCCTGATACCCGTAACAATGTTTTCACTGCTCTGATACCGGTACAAAAATTCTGTTTTCACTGTCTCTGATACCCGGTACAATGTTTTCACTGTCTCTGATACCGGGTACCAAAATCTGTTTTTCACTGCCTCTGATACCTGGTACAAAAATCTGTTTTTCACATGTCCCTGATACCGGTACAAAATCTGTTTTCACTGTCTCTGATACCCTGTACAAATTGTTTTCGCTGCCTCTGATACCCGGTACCAAATCTGTTTTCTTTGCTCTGATACCGGGTACAAATCTGTTTTCTCTGTCTCTGATAACCTGGATAAAAATTGTTTTCACTAGTCTAGATAGACAAATGTTTCACTGTCTTGTACGGTACAAATCTGTTTATTCGCTGCCTCTGATACCCATACACTCTTTGTCTCGATATGTAAGATTTTTCTCTGTCGTCGTATAGTAAATCTTTTCATGTCCGAATCCGGTTACAAATTTTCGCTGCCTCTGATCCTTACAAATCTGTATCGTCCTGATACCTGGTTAAAATCTGTTTACTGTCTCGAACTGAAACGTTCTGGTAGTAATCGGCTAAATTAAAGTTCAGTATTCATTGTCCACCTTTTATATCTCTCATCCCTGCTTTCATCAAAATAACATTTCTAAAATTTTAAGGCCAGTGCACATCTACTATTAGTATATATATTTCCAATAGCCTCTTTCTTTACGTCCGAGTTCCATTCTATAGACTGAGATTGTGATGGTCGTGTATGAGGCACATTAGTGCTTATTGAGAGGTACGAAAGTGTTTTGAGGCATTGCAGTTCATACCCTTGCATAATTTTTCAATAATTGAAATCATGAAAATTTTGGTGGGAGGGGGTTATCTAGTTTTTGTCTGTTGAAATCTGCAACAACTTTAACACTTGGCACATAATCTTTTGATTGATGGAATGGCGAATAGCCTCTCTACAATGTATGTTATTTTTCTTATACTAGTCTTTTCTGCTCTTGTATGAGGTCTAAAGTGATACATTATTTAGAAACTTTTTGAAATAGAGCTTTGAACTACTGTTGAAAACTGTAAACCAAAAACCAGTCTATCATTTTAGAAGGATTTGCAATTAAGGCTATGTCATTTCATCATGATATATTTCTTGCGAACAGATCTTTCATTTTGTTACCCAAAGGTTTTCACTTCTTGGACCTTGGGAGTTTAGCATGCTTTTAAAAACTATCTTGCCGAATATTTAAATGTTAAGTAGTTAGGGTTTCATGTGCAGGTATGGGCAGGGTTTTAACCAGCGGTTTTAACGCGTGTTATAACCGCCCCGGTCAATACTCCAAAATGTCATAGTGGTCAATACTGGTCAATTGAAAATTTAAGTGTCCTTTTCCCAATTTTAAATACATTTCATGGCAAAAATAATAGATTTATAGTCTTTTTCAAAAATCAGCTTTATTACAAAGCATGTATTTATTGCATCAATTAATGATAATAATCATTAATTACACCACAGTAATGAACTTCTGACCATTTTCAAAGCTCTCTCATTCTTAGCTGATATTCCCTATTTATAACTTTTTAGTCAATGGGCAACTGTTTTCAATGCAATACTTGATAGTAGAGCACTTTTTCAGAGACAATTCTCATGTTTAAGATATAAATTACTACTAATAGTCAACATATCTTCAGTACTATACCATGTACATGAGGAGGGTTACAGTAGTATTAGTTTGACAATTGAGAGACAAAATAATTCTCCTTACACTTGGACAAAATACTTTAAGCTAGATCAAGCTGAGCACTTGTGACTATAAATAAAATATAAACTGGGTGATAAACGTGTTGCAAAAGACAGTGACTCTAAGTGAGCAGACTATTACTTGGGGTCAGGTATAATGGACAAGTGTTAATAACATACCTAAGGTCCAGGGATGGCAATTGTGTGTGTTATTGTTTATGAAAACATCACCCACACTGACACACCATTGTGATCATTTAGTACCTGATGAATACTCTTCAAGTAATGACTTGTATGGAAAAATATAGGGACTTTTCAAGTTTTATAGGAATAAATAGATAAACAGGGACTTGACACCCTGCTCTTTGCTATGACAAAAGTTAAATAGTTTATAATTTTTACAGTAAGCATTCCGTTTTCCCCAATTGAATAAAATCTTATGCATTATTTAATCTCATCTGCATGTAAGTGTTGTAAGTGCATGTTTAGAATTACAGTATTAATTATCATAATGAACTCGTTAACATTTAAAATAACCAATAATATAGAATAATGACCATTAAATCTTCAATTGACCAGTATTGACCGGTTTTAACCAGTATTGACCACCGGCCCGGTCAATACTAGTATTGACCGCTTTGACCGCTTTTTTGCCAACCCTGTAATCATGTGTGTATTCCTCGTGACAAGACCTTGCTTTGATAAATCCCTTTGCTGTAATGAAGGGGCATCTTTACATCTTCTTCATTTTGCTCTCCACAGCTTCATTTTCCTGCTAATTTTGAATACTCATTTTCTTTCAGGTTTTGACGACAGATAACTGATCACCAGAGAACGATTCATGATGTCAGGAATAAAAATGTTGCGCCATTTGCTGTCTCAATCTTGTCGGATCCGATGCTTCACACAGTGTAGATCTGCTTATACAGCCGTGACAGGATGCAATGTCTCTGGCAGGAAATGTAGGTTGTTTTCATACATTAAAGGGTGGCATAAAAATATAAATAGAAAACTAGTTATCATATTTAAAATATTTACCACATGTCAAGACTTAGAATGTTTAACTCTTTAACTGCAAACACATCGTCGGAAAACCATGGTTGGTTGCACTTCTTTTAGGTAAAAGAAGTGGAACCAACCGTGGGTTTCTGATGATGCTGCAAATATTGAGAGGTATATTTTTTAACAAAAACTTCCAAAAACAACTGTTGATTTAGCAGTGTCTAAAAACATTCATTTTACCATCTATGTTGAGTAGCAATCTATCTGGTGAAGCGTATACTTGCACATGTGATAATTTTTATACTACGGTAACATCTGTTTTTAAGTATTGTATCCTGTCACTAGATAATTTTAACACCACGAAGGGTGTGGTTTCTGTTCTTTAAGTGTAGCATTGTTTTTACAATTTATGCATTTCGAACCAATCAGATTTGACTAAATTACATGAATGTATAATAAGTATTTTATTTTATATACCTTTCTAGATAAACACAGGAAGCCTTTGAGATCCAGTAGAAATGTATCTTGGTCAGTGACTAATATGCAGGGCAATGTGACCATTAACAATGTGAAACTCCGCACAGATAAAACGAAGAAAGCATCATTGGTCATCTTTGACAAAGATGGAACCCTGATTTGTTTTCACTCAATGTGGACACCTTGGGCCAAAAAATTCGTTGCAAGGTATGTCAGTTGGAATAATACAGTACTGTATAAGGACAATTTCTGTGTACTGAATGAAACTACCAAAGTTTGAAAATTTGAACTTTATTTTCATTTACATTAGCAATTGTGAATTTTCATGTACAAGTCTTCATTTTCAAACTGAAATAAAATCAAGACTGCAGTTGACGTTTACTCTTCATGTTATTCAAGGATTGAAGAGGCCACAGGAAATAGAGGCCTTCAGGACAAGATCTATGATGTTCTTGGTTTTTGTACAAAGCAACAAAAAGTGATGCCAGGACTTTTGGCTGAAGCTACAACAGGAGAGATTAAGGTATATATGATGTATTATAAGACCTGCACTAGAATTTCTCTCGGCAATTTGTACGTAGTAGACCACCATTTTGACCTGTAGGTAGGTACTAGGGTTGGAACGAGATACTCCCACCTCCCTAGTTATGATGTATTCAATGTGTATTTTTTATGCCCCTGCCATAAAATGGCAGAGGCATATAGTGTTACCCTGTTCCGTCATTCTCTCTGAGTGTCATCATTTGGTTTCTGTTCATTATCTCTGCAATGGTTGCATACATTCAACTCAAATTTGATATATGGATACGTCATAGGAATATGCAGGTCAAGTTTGAATTTGGTCATGGTCCGATGATCTTTGACAGAGTAATCCCTCTTGAACTTTGGAAAAAATAAGAAATTTTCAGTTTCCGTTCTGACAACATGATCTCTGCAATGGTTGCACACATTCAACTCAAATTTGATATATGGATACGTAAATAATATGCAAATTAAGTTCGAATTTGGTCGTTGTTCGTTGATTTTTGACAGAGTTATCCCTCTTGAACTTAGAAAAAAAAGAAGAAATTTTCAGTTTCTGTAGGGATGTATGTATTTCAAACCACAACAGAATACAGTTTTTACAGTTTTTCAATGTACAGAAATTACATCCCAACTAAACAGTAAAATTTCCACTATCAACGAAAAGTGGACCTTATGAGTCTTAATGATTCGATCTACAGTAATTGCGTTTAAAGTCACGTATAGTATTATGAGTGATAAATCAATCTGATTATCTTACCTTATCTGATATTGTGTTTTATGCTGAAAATGTTAATGATAGTGATGTTTATGACACAGGATGAAATGACTAAGATGCTGGTCGGGGAAGGAATGGAAGAATCTGAAGTCAGAGAAATTTTAGACAAAGTTTGGTTGGAGGGAAATGTAGGAAATCCAGAAGAAATGAAAAAGCTTGGAGACTTAGAAACGCTCTTTAAAATCCTGAAGAAAAACAATGTCAAAATTGCTCTCATTACATCGGACAATCGAAAAGGTACTGATGCTTTTCTAGAGGAACTAGGACTAAAGAAGTATTTTGAGCATGTCATATGTGGGGATGATCCTGGCACAGAGCCAAAACCAGCTCCACACAATGCCCTGCAAATCTGCAAGAAATTGGGGATCGATCCATCCGATGCAGTAATGGTGGGGGATACTAAGACAGACATGCTTCTGGGAAAGTCTGCCAAGCTTGGCTGGAGGGTGGGGGTGCTGAGTGGGGTAGGCCAGACAGGGGATCTACTGCCTCATGCTGACCATGTCATCAATGATATTGAAGATATTTTACCTCTGATTTTACCCTTGGAGGAATGGAGGAGTTGTTACGCATATTCTCCATTAGAAAGGATTTTGGTGGATTCTACTGAACATGATACCCCAGCAGCCATCACCAAGAAAGTACCGACAGACTTGGTGATTTTTGATCTTCATGGAACGCTCATCTGTGTTCATAGGAAATATCCGAAATTTGTGGAATTTCTCTGCTCAAGGTGATTATAATAGTATAAATACAAGAAATTATCTTGTACATGAAATAAAATTTGAAAGGTAATTTGCATGTTACCATTTTTGTACAAGAAATCGCATCATTATTGTTTCCCCTGCAATCAAAGTTTAAAAGTTTATATGTGGGAAAAACTCTGTTTTTCATTGATAAATTTTAATGAAAATAAAATTCATGTTACTATGCACTTAGCATTTTTAGAATAACTAATTCGGCTTATAGACAGGTATGGCTATTGCAAGATTTATATACCGTATAGTAGAAATTTTAGCGAGGATTTAATTTTGGCATTATTAGCGAGGGCTTTGAGATCGCTAAAATTAGATATCGCTAATAATTCATTCCAAATCATTGGTAACTTTTCGACAAAATAGATTATAAAATCGCTAAAATTATTTCCCGTAAAATAAAATACAACTTTTTCTGGAGAAACGCTATAATTTCGTCTCGCTAAAATTTCTACTTATACGGTATGCTCATCTGAACTGAAAGCTTAAATGCGAGCTTTTCAGATCAGAGATTGTGCATTGATCATCTCTCTCTGTAAGCTTGTAACATTTTCATCTTTCAAGAATTGTGGCACAAAGCATCCTTTGAAGGATGGGATTCAATATTTAATATTTCTTGTATAATACATGTTATAAATTCAGATTTTTCTTTTTGATGAGTGGTAGGGCTCTTATATTTTATAAGCACATTCCTTGTAAAAACCTTTCTTTGTACTAAAGTTATTTAACCCTTTGACCCTGACCTTGGAGTATGACTTACATAAGAAAGCCTAACCTATTTTAAAATATTTCCTGAAATTTGTTTAAGGTAGGGCTTTCATTATTTGCATATAGATTCCTTATCAGGCCATAAATTTCACAAGGGAGCTTGTGATCTTGAACTTGGATATAAAACTTTAATCTTACTCGGAACTATTGAATAGTGAGGGGTGGGAGGATAAATGAAATTCCTGTCAAGGCCAAATCTTTGATGTACTCACTGGGTGTAAAGATTGCCCTGACCACCTGTGGTGTCATGGTTTAAGGCCAAGGTTATCTGGATAAACTCAAGGTGACATAGGGAAAAAGTATTACTTCTTGCTGGAGCTGCATCTTCACAATGTTGAATGCTCCTTCTAAACTCTTTACTTTGTGACATGACAAGGTCAGGTAAAAGTGATCTGAATTCCATTACTTTACATTGTAGTGCCTGAATTTGTAGAAAGTCATATAGTAATGGTAAAAGAAATAACAGGATTTTGTGTATCAACTGGTTTCAGTGTGTATCACAGGGGGTATAGGGTATATGTGGCATTAGGACAGTTCTATTTCTATGAATCAATACCTTGCATGTGATTGAACAGGAACTCTTAAATCAAACCTTCTACATTAAATTTCTTTGTTTTAAAAATGTCATTTATTTTTATAGATTGGAGCAGATGACTGGATTAAACCTGTCAGCAAAAGTAAGCAGGTTGTTGGGCTTAAATGAAGATGCCACTCGAGTGATGCATGGTATCTTGTCCGAAGGCACAACCTCTGATGCCAAAGGAGCAGTGGTGGGGGCCTTAAGACAAGAAGGGATATTCTTCCAGGAAGCAGTTATGGTTGTTAACCAGATATGGAAAGAAGCCGACTTCATACTGCAGTCTCAGCCAACACCACTGTGCTCTAACATCAAGGAGATGTTTCAAGAACTAAAGCAAAATGGAATCAAAATTGCTATCAATACTGCAGAACCGAGGGAATTTGTCATTTCAGACCTGATGAGTTTGGGGTTAATTGAGTACACGGACATGTTGATGTGTGGAGACGATCCTATCTCTCAGCCTCGTCCGTCTGCTCATAACGCGCTGTTGATATGTGATGAACTGAAAGTAAGTCCATCTAAGACTGTAGTTGTTGGAGATTCGGTGGGAGATCTGCAGATGGGACAGTCGGCTTTTGTCATGCAAAAAATCGGAGTTTTATCTGGTGTAGGTTCAGAGGAACAGTTGAAGCATTTTGCAGATCATGTTGTTTCTAGTGTAGGAAATATTTCCAATATTATTCTTCAAAAAGAAAATTCTGCGAAGATTGACTCGACACAAAAAACTCAGGAGTCAGGTAGGAAAATGTTTGCCAGAAGTTTTTCTTCTTCATCTTCTGCATCTTATATGCATCAGTCTCATAGACATTTTAGCACATCAAGTCATCGCATGGTACATATTGCTACAAACCAAGAAAAATATGATTACATCATTGTTGGTGCTGGTTCTGCAGGCTGTACATTAGCCAATCGTCTGAGTGCTGACTCAGCTAAAAGAGTTCTGCTTCTTGAGGCTGGGCCTAGGGACTTGTGGCATTGGGATTCATGGAAAATATACATGCCGGCTGCTTTAATGTATAATTTGTGTGATGAAAAGTACAACTGGTATTACCATACTGAACCAGAGAAAGGCATGAACAATCGCATCATGTATTGGCCCAGAGGGCGGGTTTGGGGAGGGTCCTCAGCCCTCAATGCAATGGTCTATATTCGAGGTCATGCCTTAGACTATGATAGGTGGGAGAAGGAAGGAGCTAGAGGCTGGTCATATGCCGACTGCCTACCATACTTTCGTAAAGCCCAGTGCCATGAATTAGGAACAGATGACTACAGAGGAGGTGAAGGACCACTGCAAGTATCCAGGGGAAGGACTAATAATCCATTGTTTCAAGCCTTTATAGATGCAGGAGTGCAGTCGGGGTATCCATACACAGATGATATGAATGGCTACCAGCAAGAAGGATTTGGATGGATGGACATGACTATTGGAAAAGGCAAAAGATGCAGTGCTGCAGCGGGATATCTACATCCCGTTCTCAAAGAAAGAACAAACTTGTCAACACAGAATAATGCTCTTACAAAACGAATTGTATTTGAAGGAAAGAGGGCAATAGGAGTAGAATACGAAAGTAACTCTAATATCAAGACTGTATATGGAGAAGAAATCATACTCAGTGGTGGTGCAATCAATTCCCCACAGCTGCTCATGCTTTCAGGGGTTGGAAATGCAGATGATCTGAAGAAATTGGATATACCCATTGTTCAGCACCTTCCAGGAGTGGGTGAAAACCTACAGGATCACTTAGAGGTGTACGTTCAACAAGAATGCAAAAAACCCATTACACTTTATAAAGCACAGTGGAAATTTCCTCATGTGATGGTTAAAATTGGTCTGGAGTGGTTCCTCAAGCAAACCGGGGATGGAGCTACTGCTCACTTGGAAGCAGGAGGATTCATACGGAGTGAGCCGGGAGTGGAACATCCAAATATTCAGTACCATTTCCTTCCCTCCACTGTCAACGATCATGGAAGGAAACCAGGAGATAGACATGCCTACCAAGCTCATGTTGGTCCAATGCGTCCCACCAGCAGAGGATTCATCAAGCTTAAATCCAGAGATCCCAAAGAGCATCCTCAATTAGTTGCAAATTACCTAACAACTGAATTGGATATACGTGAAATGAGAGACAGCATTAAGCTAACAAGAGAAATTTTTCAGCAGAAAGCATTTGATCCTTACAGAGGTCCTGAGATAGCTCCCGGGGACGGGGTCCAGACTGATCAACAGATAGACGAGTATAACCGAAATATGGCCGACAGTGCATATCATCCTTCCTGCACGTGCAAGATGGGATCAGAGACAGATCATATGGCTGTTGTTGATCCCAGTACACGTGTGTATGGTATAGAGGGCCTGCGGATTGTTGATGCTTCTATTATGCCAAGTGTTGTCAGTGGAAACTTGAATGGACCCACAATTATGATTGCTGAAAAAGCAGCAGATATCATTCTTGGAAATCCACCCCTCCCTCGCTCAAAAGCACCTGTCTATAAACCCAAAACTCTCAAAACACAACGTTAAAATGTCTACCATCCTCAAATGTCGTGAAAATGCTCTGGCCAGTGTTTTTTGATGCATTTGTTCATTTCTATTTTTACTAATGCTTATGTACAAAAGTAACGAATCAAATGTGTTTGATGCATGCATCTACATTTATATATGAGGTTCATTTAAAGATACTATTTTCATTTTTCTGTCAGAATGATGAGGTTGATGTACTGATATTTACCAATTACTGATAAAATTCATGGAGCAGTCTTGTATGTTTCAGATACTTAATTGCAAAACTTGCATCTGAGCACCATTGTCTGAAAAATTTACTGAAAAGACGCCATTTCTCTTTTGTGGATGATGGAACGCCATTGATATACTTTTGTGAAGCCTCATGACTAATTTTCATCCACTCCTGTAACCATTTCAACAATGTAAACAAAACTTGTTACTGTTTTATGACAAAGAATCCTGGGGCAAAGAGGATTCAGTTTTCTTAATGTCGAATATTAGATATGCCAGTATACACATGTAATATGTGCAAACCATGGGAGCTTGATATATGGGACCACAATAATAAGGTTTACAATATATGGGGAATTTCTACTTCAAGTATACATTTTGTCATATCAGTTTGTGAGTAAATGTATCTTTATGCAGTATATATATCGTAAAAGCAATGTAGTCCATGTGCCTTTTGTTACACAGTTCTATTTTTAAAGAGTTCAAAATCCTGGTTAAAAAAAAGCAATTATTTTAGGGACTAGGTGTTTTAATTATACAAGTATTACTCACATTCAAATGTTGTAGGAAAGTATGAACACGCATATTGAAATGGAATTTAATGTTTTATTTTTTTTCTTCATTTTGTTCAACTTTGGTTGTAGTAGATAATGACAGTAAAGTGATTGAAACAAGTACCATGATAACCGGACGGTTGAAGCAGGTGTTGTATTCTTGACATAGAATTTATAAGGTCTGTGCTTAATGTTGACATTCTGTTTTAAGAATGGTTGAGTGTTTATTCATGCATATAATTTGTTTTTTGTTAATGATTCAGAGATTGCTAAGCTTTCTCTTATCCTCACTACAGAGTAATTTACTTTGTTTATGTTATGCAAAAATTGTGTTGTTTTGTATCAATCAAATTAAAATCTGATAATTTTCTCCAATGCTGGATAAGTGTAAATTATCAGAGCTATTAGAGAAGAGATTTTGATTAGATTGGCTTTGTATCATTTAGAAGACCACTGCATGTTCATAGATGAATTTCATGAAATGTGATATGTCTCACTGGTTGACCAATAAATTGTTTTATTTATTGAAAGAAAGACCATTTAGTGGTTTGTTTTTTCTGCTGTACTGGTTAAATACTAGATGATCCTCTCTACTGGTTAAATACTAGATTATCCTCTCTACTGGTCAAAGACTAGATGATCCGCTCTACTGGTCAAAGACTAGATGATCAGCTCTACTGGTCAAAGACTAGATGATCCGCTCTAATGGTCAAGGACTAGATGATCTTATGCATAGAGAAGTTGTCTATCTGTACATCTGTAAATACGGTAGCCATTTCAAATTCATCTCCTGCAATTTTCTTCATAAAAATGCAGAAGTCTTTGCATTCATTTTTTTACGCCCATATAAAATAGAACATAATATTATGATATGGTGATTGTGTACATTTGTCTAGATTTGTGTCTGGCTTCTAACTTAAGACATTATGAAAATCCTCTGGCTCATAACTAGACAATTAGAATCATCAAACTTAGTTAATGCATCTTAGGTAGAAGTTGTGTCAAATTTTAGATTGAGGTCACTGTGACCTATAATTAAGATGAAATGAACAAGTAAGGCATAATCCATCTTTGAATCAACAAACTTCATTTACTAGTGCATCTGTAGAGAAATGTAATTTGGGTCTTAAAAACTGTTTTTAAATATGGTAAGCATTTTTAGCTCACCTGAGCCGAAGGCTCAAGTGAGCTTTTCTGATCAAAATTTGTCCGTTGTCTGTCGTCGTCGTAAACTTTTCACATTTTCAACTTCTTCTCAAGAACCGCTGGGCCAAATTCAATTAAACTTGGTACACATCATCCTTGGGTGAAGGGGCTTCAATTTTGTTCAAATGAAGGACCAGGCCCTCATCAAAGGGGAGATAATCACGAAAATGCAAAAATAGGGTGGTGTCATTTAAAAATCTTCTCAAGAACCACTGGGCCAGGAAAGCTGAAATTTATATGAAATCTTTCTGATATAGTGGAGATTCAAGTTTGTTCAAATCATGACCCTCGGGGGTATGATGAGGCCTCAATAGGGGATCAAAGTTTTACATGCAGATATATAGAGAAATTCTTTAAAAATCTTTTTCATTGAACCAGAAGAGTGGATGTTTACCTGAAAGCTTCCTGATATGGAGTAGATTTAAGTTGGTTCAGATAATATTGCCTCCACCCGACATAGGTTAGATTTAGTCCACAGTGGTACATTCTAAATCCCAAACTACTGCTCCTCTTAGTGAAGCAGTTGTGCTCAGGTGAGCGATGTGGCCCTTGGGCCTCTTGTTTAACAAGATACCATTGGGCAACATTGCTCACTTGAGTGACCTTGGACCTGCAGTTGTTCTCTAAAAAAAAATTCTATTGATCTTTATTTCCATGAAAATTTTTGACCAAATATTGTGGCCCCAACAAATCTATTGTCAGTTTTCCTGACCAGCAATTCTTAAGATCCCTATATTTGCCTTTTCAAGTAGATTTTTATGCTCAGACCCTAAATTTGCCTTTTCATGATTACCTCCCCTTTGAACGAACATAAATCATCTTCACTCAATGTTGGTACCAAGTTGGATTGAAATTGGCTTAATGGTCAATTCTTGAGAAAATGCCCATACTCAATTTTTGCTTTTTCATGATTATCTCCCTTTGAATGGGGCCTGGCTCTTCATTATCCCTCGCTACTATAGCAGTAGAGGCGGATATAGCATCTCTGCCATGCGAATGTGTGTGTCCAGAACCTTGTCAACAAGACATTCATCAAACCTTCTACAGATGTTGCCCATGGAGAGGATGAACAGTATTGATTTTCAAGGTCACTATCGCTTATGAATCTTGTGTTGTAAGGGGATGCTATGCTTGTGTTGCCTTTTTAACTTGATCCAAGGATGATTTGTGACAAGTTTGATTGAAGTTGGCTTAGTGGTTCTAGAGAAGTTGAAAATGTGAAAGTTTACAGACAGGTGATCAGAGTAGCTAACTAGGCTTTTTAAAGGACAGTAGTGTATAAAGGAACAAGTCTTCGAATGGAAATCATAGCAATCAATTCTGGCTACACATGATCCATGCCGTGATCCTTTTTGATAACCATGAGATCACTTGGTTGTGCATGTGTGAATTCATAGAGTTTTTGTACTGCATCAAAAGCCCCAGGGGTGCAGGAGCCCTGAAAATTACAATTATTGTCCCCCTTGTCTCGAAGAGAATGGTAATTATCAACAAGAGGCCCATGGGCCACATCGTCAACCTGATGACCTTGCCCTGGCTCAGCAGCGGTGATTTAGAAAAGAATTTTCAAGTTTCCTTAAAACTGACCCAGTGGTTCTGAGAAAGAACATTTTATGCAAAACTTTGATCCCCTTTGTGGCCTTGCCCTACCCCGGAGGTATGATCTGATCAAATTTGATTCTACTCTATATCAGGAAGCTTTAAGGTAAATGTTGTCTTTTGGTCTTGAGAAGACAATTTTAATATATATCAAATGTAAAACTTTGATCCCCTATTGTGGCCCCACCATACCCTGGGGGTCATGATTTGAACAAACTTGAATTTCCACTTATATCAGGAAGCTTTCAATAAATTCAGCTTTCCTGGTCCCAGTGGTTCTTGAGAAGAAAATTTTTTAAAGATTTCCCCTATATAATCATATGTAAATTGGATCCCCTATTGGGCCCCATTCGTACCCTGGGGGTCATGAATTGAACAAACTTTGAATCTCCACTAAATCAGGAAGCTGTCATATAAATTTCAGCTTTATGGCCCAATATTTCTTGAAGAAGATTTTTAAATATTTTCTCTATATAATCATGTCAAACTTTGATCCCCTATGTGGCCCCATCGTACCCCCGGGGGTCATGATTTGAAACAAACTTAAATCTCCTTTATATCAGGAAGCTTCCATATAAACTTCAGCTTTCCTGGCCCAGTGGTTCTTGAGAAGATTTTTTAAAGATTTTCCCTATATAATCATATATGTAAAACTTTGATCCGCCTATCGGCGGCCCCATCGTACCCCCGGGGTCATGATTTGAACAAACTTAAATCTCCTCTATATCAGGAAGCGTCCATATAAATTACAGCTTTCCTGGCCCAGTTTCTTGAGAAGAAGATTTTATAAAGATTTTCCTTATATAATCATATGTAAAACTTTGATCCCTTATTGGGGCCCCATCGTACTCCCGTGGTCATGATTTGAACAAACTTGAATCTCCTCTATATTAGAAAGCTTTCTATATAAATTTCAGCTTTTCCTGGACCCAGTGGTTCTTGAGAAGAAGATTTTTAAAGATTTTTTCCTATATAATCACGTCAAATTTTGATCCCCTATTGTGGCCCCATCGTACCCCCGGGGGCATGATTTGAACAAACTTGAATTTCCACTATATTCAGGGAGCTTTCCTATAAATTTCAGCTTTTCTGGCCCAGTGGTTCTTGAGAAGATTTTTAATGACACCACCCTATTTTTGCATTTTCGTGATTATCTCCCCTTTGAGGGGGGCCTGGTCCTTATTTGAACAAACTTGAATCCCCTTTACCCAAGGATAATTTGTACCAAGTTTGGTTGAATTTTGGACCAGCGGTTCTTTGAGAAGTCGAAAATGTGAAAAGTTAACAGACAGACAGACGGACAGACAGACGAGACAGATGACGGACAAAAGGTGATCAGAATAGCTCACTTGAGCCTTCGGCTCAGGTGAGCTAAAAAGTGAAAATATTTGTTCACACATTTAATTTATCCCATCTTGATACACTCCTACCCCTGGGGTTATGAAATTTGCAATTTTGGTATAGGACTACCGGCTTCTTCTAAATATCTAGTTAGTTTCAATTTAGTATCAATAGCACTTTTAAAAGATATTTGAATGTTTTACACATAAACGCTATTTACCAAGTTTGGCTCCTCCCTGGAGTCAGAACCTCTACGCACTGTAGTTTAAAGTTCAATCTAATTTAAATTAGATTCTTTGATCTGCTCACGTATATCGCTACACTAGGATGATAAAATTAGAAATATATTTCAAAATTATGAATATCTCCCACAGGCAAAGCTCTGAAGTATTTGGCTCCAGTCTTTGGCACCACATTTTTCAGCTCTTCAAATTTTTAATTACATGTTTCAGATTTTCAACATTTCGGTATGAGCATCACGGAAGAGACATAATTTGTTGAAATGCGCATCTGATGCATCAAAATTGGTACTGTATTTAAAGTTATGACCAAGATAAAAGTTGTGGATAGGCTGAAATGGCTGATTGGCCCCAATACCACTGGTGATGCTTATAAAAATTATGAAAATGCAGCATTTAGATATATTTATTGCATATCAAAATCAAACATTGCACATTTTGCTAAGCATTTTTTAATAAAATGTAAATATACAGAGTTGATGACCAAAGGAATATGTACAGCATATGAGCTCAGCAATTTCAAAGTTGTATCAAATACTACATATATTTATAAATGTAATGGGATAAGATAACATGCAAAATATTTGCATTTAGATTCTAAAAATGTTTATATCTTAAACTCTTCAAAATCAACATTGAAACAAGAGTATGAATGAACACTATATATACATGTACCCATATAGTAGGTATCATTGCAATAGAAATAATCAGTCTTAATTTACTATGTTTTGTATGTAAATGATATTTGGATCTTAGACTGCCTATTAATGAACAGAATCAAATAAACATGGCCACAGTGCTTAACAGAGTCCTTAATATCAGATCGTGGCCTTGGACTGACCAGGTAAAGCTTACAAGTTGGCTAAATCTACCCTTGTATGAGAAGATGTCTATATACTAATTATTAACTCCTTTTCTAGCCTTTACATTGCTTCTGAAAACTTAATTACACACTAATTATTGATGTGCACATAAATTTGTCAAAATATGCACCCTTCTTCTTGAAAATGAAATTCCACAGAATATCTTTGAATGAATCCTGAGCTTACTAACCCCTATTACGGTGGGGGTTGAAACAACTTGAATTTGACACAACACAAGGATGTTTGCATAATAATTCTTGGTATTGTTCTCAGTGAATTTAACTTAAATCTACTGGTACACTGAACAAGAGTGCTTGTGTGAAGCTGCTGATTTGTAGCTCTCTGAAAAATACTGCGATAGACCAGGGATCTACAGACCCAGCCCTTATAAAAACCTTACCAAAATTCACAACACAGAAATGATGTTTGAAGGTATGTTTGAACACAAGTTTCTAGGGAAAATATGTTAAAGACTTTTTATAGGAAAATTTTGAAATGGCAATGCAAGAATACAATGATACTGTAGCGATCTTATTCTGCATCGTAAAACCAAGGTTTCTATAATGGGTGGATCTATAGCTTTTGGTATGTCCGAAAAACTTCCCCCGAGAGTTACAGATCTGCAGCTAGTTTGCATGTTGATGAATGCAGCCTAAAAGAACAGAAAACTGTAAACTCATATCCCCAGCTTCAAGTTATATCTAGAAGGTGAAACATGAAATGACTCGTCAAAAAGTTTCCGTGCTACATCACAATGGAAAAAATACCATCCAGTGAATTACCTTGACCTTTTTATCTAAAAAAACAAATAAAAAATTATTTAAATCATTAATCTGATGATAGAGACTAAGAGTAATTTCATGAACTAAAATCATTACCATATGATATGCGACAGTCACTATAACAATATTAGAATATTAATAGGAAGTCATCCTACATCATAGAAAATATTCGTGTTTAGCATAATTAACAAAATTCAAATAATATCACAGTACATATGTCTTATTTTGTTATCTAGTCACCTAGAGCTTTTGACCTCATGAACAATACTGATCATCATAGAAAATTGCTGAAGCTTTTCAACATTTTAGATTTAATTTGGAAATTATCTCTTGCCTACATATCACCTACTCTTCTCAAAAGTACTGAGGGTCATCTTTATATCACCAAGTTTCTTCATGCAAAGTTTCAGTGGTAAAGCTGATCAGGAAGGCAGTGGTTTTGAAAATGGTCAGGGTTTTTCTTCACACTATATATATCTCATTTTACTAGTATTTCTTGATTACCTCCCTTAAGAATGACATAATATCCTTCATAAAAAATAATCATCTTTTCCCAGCTTTCTATTAAGTTTGGCTAAAATTGACCCAATGATTCTTGAGAAGATAAATTCAAAAAGTTTACAACATACAAGAAAAACTTTTTTGAGCCTTTGGTTTGGGCAAATTTTAAACTGAAACTTATGTATTAAATGGGTCAACTAATAATCTCATGTTAGAAAGGCCTATTTGGCTTAGTGCCCAAAATATTTTACCTTCCAATCCTATACAAAATCAATTGCGTGACCTTTTGACTTCAATATTACAATCATTATGTCAGATTAATGGCTGACTAGAAATATTACACACATCTATTCACTTGATGTACCAGCAATCACAAAATCTTTGAAGATTTACTCCTTAGGAAGGGAAGACGGCATTCATTAAATAATTTGTCAATTTCTCCAAATCAGTCTCGCAACGGTGATTTTGGAGAATTTCGCTGATCTTATCACCGTTTTCTGGAAATATCGCCTTTAGTTGTTCCTCTATCTCCTTTGTTTTAGCTTTGCTCCTGACAGGTTCAGACTTCTGGGGCCTTTGTGGGTTGTTAAATCTTGGTCCTCCTCTTCCTCGCCCTCCATGTTGAGCTTGGTTATTGTCATACGGTCTCTGTGGGGGTCCATGTTGCGGTCTTACCCATGCTTGTGGAGGGGGCCTTTGGAATATCGGCCCTGGTTGTCTGGTTTTCCCAGCATTCCATGCATTAATCTGTGGGTTTTTCTCCTGATAATAGGGAACAGTGTGCCTAAAAAAGCAAAAATGTGTTTGTGAAACAGATGCCACCATTAGGTCAAAGTTTTAAGTAAATTGTTTAAAATGAGCATTTAGCCCTTTATCAAAATTATAAATTTCCTGATCCCAGGAGTAGGTGTTTTGTATCAGTGGATCCCAAATGGTCATACTGATTAAAAGTGTGACTTAATGACTGAACATTATTAAATTCTTTATGAAACCTATCATTCCAATTCTTTTCAAATTTCATATGAAGCATCTTTGAGACAAAAAAACCCCCAACAAACAAACAACATAAATATAGAATTTTAGGACTCCTGCAACTCTGCAGCCTTATGGACAGTCAAATTGACCAATTTAAAAAAAAAAAAAAAAAAAAATCTTGATAACAATGACTACATGCATAGCCATGCAGGAAGGCCTCTACCAACATTGTAAATTTTGTGATCCCAAGGTCTGCTAGGTTTTGACTCCAGTCTATACTTGGTATACAGTGTTTAACATCTTTAATGCTATTGGTATTACATGTAATTTGAAACTAAATGAAATTTGTTAAAATGTCATTTGGAAGACCTCTTCTTTAACTTTGCTGATACTATTAGAACAAGAGGCCAATGGGTCATATCACTAACCCGAGGAGCAGTTCCTAGCATAAATAAACAAGCAATAAACAAACCTGAACACTAGCAGCTTGGTGCAGAAATTTTTCTTCAAAGGTTACAACCAAAAATTCATTAATTATCAAACTTAATTAATAAATCTGAAGAAAAATTCATCATGTCCTTGTAGAGGGGTATGCCCTTCATTTAAAAAATAAATCATCTATGGGTGGTTTAGTTTCCTATATATATTTGAATGTAAACTTTTTATCCCCTATTGTGACCCCACCCTACCCCTGAGGGTCATGATTTTTACAAACCTGAATTCCTACTATGTCAGGAGGCTTTCATGTAAATTTCTGCTTTATGGCCCAGTGGATTTTAAATGACCCAATAATATATTTGCATTATTGTGATTATTTCCCCTTGAATCCACTTCACCCAAAGATGATTTGTACCAAGCTTGATTGAAATTGGTTCAGTGGTTATGTAAAAGATCTTTCTACTTGGCAACATGTAAGACTTTGATCCCCTTTTGTGGTCCCATCCTACTCCCTGGGGCCATGATTTGAACAAATTGGAATCTACTATATATTAGGAAGCTTTCAAGTAAGTCTCCATTTTCCTGGCCCAAGTGAAATATCTTGTGGTTCTTGAGAAGAATTTTAAAATATTGCCTGTAAAACTTTGATTCCCTTCTGTGGACCTTCTCTACTCCCAAGGTTCATGATTTGAACAAACTTGAATATTTACTATGTCAGGAAGCTTTCATGTAAATTTTAGCTTTTCTAGTCCAATGGATCTTGAGAAGATTCTTAAATGACCCTACACTATTTTCATATTTTTATGATATCTTCCCTTTGAAGGGGCATGGTTCATAATTTGAACAAACTCAAATCCCCATCACCCAAGGATGATTTATATCAAGTTTGATTGAAATTGGCCAAGTGGTTCAACAGAAAGGGATGTACCAAAATTGTGAATTTTGCAACCTCAGATTCTGACTGTAGGGTGGTACCATGATAGTAAAATAGTGAATATATCATATCTTGTCAAATTTGTCATCAGTATTGGCATGTACTTTTTGGGGGGGGGCAATTGTGTTTTTTTAAGAACTTACAGTAAAGTATGATATATGTGTTATTTTTCAGGAAGCTCAAATTTAAATGTTTACAAACCGTTTTCTGCTTTCTGGCATACACAAAAACTGATCTAATTTTGGACCATTTCTTCCCAAAGGATCCTCTGGAGGCATGAAAAAATCCCCAACAAATGTAAACTGCAGAAGTCTACAATGAAAATAATGAAAAGCGTGTTTGGCTCCTTCTCAGTAATCGTAGCTATATTGTTCAAGAAGTGCTTGAATGGTATGACATTATATTATGAAATATTTGTAAAGAAAGAAAATAATTATGTAACATTTTACTAAATTTTAAGGACTAATTGCAAACTAACGTGTACATTACACATTTTTTTCAAGTATTAAAAGCGGAAGCCGTGAACAAGAAGTTTAGATCATCCGTGACCATTTTGGGTCAAGTGATACCTTTTAAAAGCTCTTCAATCAATACACTAAACTGTAGATATAATTCTTTATTATTAACTCATATCATTCAGTCTAGGCCTGTTTCTAGACTGCAAATCTTATCCCCTTGGAGTAACTCCCACAGTAACAGTAATGCTCCCTCCCCCCTTTATCGATAGCAAATTATGATACATATTCAAACCTCAAATCAACACTTTAACAACACCACCCTACCTTTCTTCGATGATTTTCTTCCAGCTGTACTTTTCCTCCAAGAGATCTCTGTACTGATCATTGGACACAACTATACCTCCCTCTCTCTCTGCCAGCGCCAAAATAAATCTACAAAGTAAAACACTGATTATTGAACACAATTATGCCTTCCTCTCTCTCTGCCAGCTCCAATATAAATCTATAAAGTGAAACACAAAACACCTCTATCAGAAGGATCTCTAGCTTTGGACTCTATATATTTTTTTCCTGATATGTAAATGTACCAACCTACAAATGCACTAAAAATCCAGTCATTTCACAAAAAATTTTCGGAAAATTCAGTCTATGCAAAAGACATTGGACCTGACCGACGTACAGTGCCTCAGGTCCGATGCAACTTGAGATTTTAAGTAAAAAATGTTGCACAAATCCAAGTATATAAATGTGTGTGATTAAAACCGCATGGACTGTCTCATGTATTATGTTTGAATTATTCTATCCTCATTTTCAATATTTACACAAATGTGTTTAGAATGTGAAAAACATTTTCACAATACAGTGCGCGTTATATCCCACTGAATGTCTGAATACAGGGGGTGCACAACACGTTGCAGTCCTCAAGTGATTGCATCATTATAAGACTAGATTTCTGATTTTAAATAAGTATAGGTGAAGAATTATTGTAAAAATTAAGTGTGCAGTAATTACTGACAATTGATATGACTGTAGAATAATTTAAATCATTAATTAATACATTTATGTGTCCCTTGTACAATTTTTCGTAATCCTTGGTGTCTACAGATCAGGTTAAGTATGTCTTCAATCTAATTAAAATTAAATCTTAAACAAGATGTGTTTGTGAAACACTGATGCCCCTGAATTCCACATGCCAGTGAAAGGGGTCGCCAAAAGGATTATGCATGTGAAATATGAAAAATCTATCACTTACCATTAAAAAGTTATGGCCAAAGTTTAAGTTTTTGAAAAAGTAGGTCAAACTTAAAGGTCAAGTCAGGAGGTCAAAAATTTTGGTACCAGTAGAAAGGGTTTGTCATAAGAAACACACTGTGAAATATGAAAGTCCCATCACTTGCCCTTCAAAAGTTATGGCCAATGTTAAAGTTTTTGAAAAGTAGGTCAAACTTCAAGGTCAGGAGGTCAAAAATTTGGTACCAGTAGAAAGAGCTTGTCATAAGGAACACACATGTGTAATATGAAAATCCCATCACTTGCCATTCAAAAGTTATGGCAATGTTGAAGTTTTTAAAAAGTAGGTCAAACTTCAAGGTCAGGAGGTCAAAAAATTTTGGTACCAGTAGAAAGGGCTTGTCATAAGACCACATGTGTAATATGGAAAATCCCATCACTTGCCATTCAAAAGTTATGGCAATGTTGAAGTTTTTGAAAAGTAGGTAAAACTTCAAGGTCAAGGTCAGGAGGTCAAAAATTTTGTACCAATAGAAAGGGCTTGTCATAAGAAATACACATGTGAAAATATCAAAGTCCCATCACTTGCCATTCAAAAGTTATGGCCAATGTTAAAGTTTTTTGAAAAGTAAGTCAAACTTCAAGGTCAAGGTCAGAAGGTCAAAAATTTTGGGTAACCAATAGAAAGGGTTTGTCATAAGGAACAAAAGTGTTAAATATGACTTGCCATTCAAAAGTTATGGCCAGTGTTAAAGTTTTTGAAAAGTAGGTCAAACTTCAAGGTCAAGAGGTCAAAAAATTTTGTACGAGTAGAAAGGGCTTGTCATAAGAAACACACATGTGAATTATGAAAGACCCATCACTTGCCATTCAAAAGTTATGGCCAATGTTAAAGTTTTTCGGACAAACGGACAAACAGACAGACCAAAAACTATATGCCCCCGAATCGGAAGATTCCGGGGGCATAAAAATTATATGGGAACTGCATAAATTTAAAGAAACAAAAACAATGATTTGAATTGAAGGACCTCACCTATCATCATAAGCTGCTATGAGGCGTTTGTTGACTCTCCTTGAAGGAGTGAAAGCCAAATGTCCTTCTTCTTGCATTTGGGTGAGAAGGTGTTGTTCTTGGATGGGATTTTCTGCACGAGGGTAGTATTTCCTCCACTCGGGGACAAAAGCGGTGACTTTAGTGTGCCCTCGCTGGAGGAAGTAGTCGATTACTATCTTAATGCCCCGGCATGAATATATCTTACTACATCCATGACTGAAAGATAATGTGACATAATATACATTGCAATTTTCAACAAGCAAAGAAGTTTTACCAATTCCAAAACAATGTGAAACAAATTACTACAAAATACAACCATGACAGAATATTAAAGATATTCTTACCACATTGCCACATTGCTGCCATCAATCACAACATAACGCAGATTCTTCTGCTGGTTCAAAGGGGGTGCACCAGCTCCCAGTATTGGCATTGTGACAGAAGGGGGTGGGATGGGATTTGCTGTATAAACCCCATTTGGCCCTGTTGTACCATAATTTTGTCCCAAGGGTGGGGGAGGTACATCAAAGCGAAAAGGCACATTATTTGGTGCTCCTCCTAAGTACTGAAAATCACCTGGATTTGAAGGACCCCCTGGATTGGATGGCTGATCGAATTTAAAGTTCCGCTGATGTGGTTTTTGTACCACTTTCCAAGGCTCAGCAGCTGAATGTGAAGCAGCACTATCACTGGGTGGTGGGTGAAATCTATGAGATCTATCAGTATGGCCATGTTTTGGCTGACTATCATTAGAATTATTTTCTGTCAGACGGTCAGCTACCTGGAATGTTTCATCTACAATCATACAATCATCACTGTCTGAATCCTGATCTTGTTTCTCATTCCACACAGTCAAAACCTGAGTCTCCTCTTCATCGTCAGAACTGCCAACAATGGCGGGATTTTCCTTTGATCCTTCACCGACAAACTTCACTTGATCACTATTTTTCTTCCGTTTCTTTTTTTTTCTTTTCTTTTTCAAGGGTGATTTTGAGTCTGTACTACAACTAGATCCTTGCTCGAAGGCTGATTTCAACACTTTTTGTCTCTCAACATTTCTTCTTTTTAATTCCTCCACTGAAGAATCATCCGTTTCTTCTGTAAAGTCCTGAACCAGCTTTTTCTTGTACTCATTAGGGAGACTCCTTCTTCCATTGACCGGTGTAGAAGACGGGGAAGGCACTTTAGGTGGGGGTGGGAAGTTATTCCGAGTAACATCCATTGTTGCTTCTTTAGCTAAATCTTTCATCTCTGATTCTTTCCACTTTTGCTGTACACTATTCAATATGTCTAGAAAGTCTGCTGGTGTTGTCTTATCATTACATTGAACGGTAATCTTAACTTCTACATCTCTCATAATTTCCAAAAGACCTGAAATACTCTTCCTCAGGAAATCCAATTACTTTACTTTCAGCTGATGCTTTAGGAGAAGATGAAGGAGAAATCTGAGCTGTTGTAAATCTATCCGTCAAGAATTTCACACTTTTACCTGCATCTACAAAAGCGCTGTCTACTTTGTCTTCGTCACTTTCCTCCTCAATATAAATGGGTAATTTATAAGATGGAGCACCCTCTCTGCTGCTTGGGAACAAATCACTATCACTTACATCTTCAAAGTCAGTCATGCACTTCAAAATTGTCATTTT